>JAMWET010001465.1:0-92500 GCA_024036415.1 Prochilodus magdalenae | reverse complement strand
TCCTGCTAAAATAATGAATCCATGTGACGGCGTGCGCTGGCGGTTCACCGCTTAGGAAGCTAAAGCTGTGAAGCTGAGACACACAGGGGGGCGATGTCTCAGAGAAAGTCTGGAGGAGCTTTATAGGTTCATACGCTGCCGGAAGGGAATGAACGTCACACCCTGACTGAACACACCATCAACCTACATTAACCCCCTCCCCTTCGACCATCAAAGATTCCTCAATCATACTCCTACACCCACACAACCACTGAGCTCTCTCTCTCTCTCTCTGCGCTGTAGATCCTGGTTCAGGGTGTGCTCTACATCTCATTAGTTCATATAATCTCTGTTAATAGCTACACAGCCCACTACTCAAACACAGCACAGGGCACAGCAGGCTTGGGTACACATTGTGTTTCAGTGCCAAGCTGAGACAGCCTGGTCACTCCACTGCTGCAAACTACAGCCATCCATCCATCCATACAGCCATTAAGCCAGCCATACAACCATCCATACAGCCATCCAGCCATACATTCATACAGCCATCCATACAGCCAGCCAGCCAGCCAGCCAGCCAGCCAAACATCCATACAGCCAGCCATACAGCCAGCCATACAGCCAGCCATACATCCATACAGCCAGCCATACAGCCAGCCATACAGCCAGCCATACATCCATACAGCCAACCATACAGCCAGCCATCCATACAAAAAAAATACCAATCCATAGCACAGGGGGGGGGGGGGGGGGGGTGCCCATCCAGCCAGCCATACAGCCAGCCTCTTCTGCCTGGGTTGTGGGGGCTGCTGGAGCCCATCCCGGCGCTCACTGGGAGGAGGGCAGGAACAGTCTGGACAGGCTGCCAGTCCATTACAGGGCAGGCACACGGACATACACTCTCACACTCACACACAGGGTGGCATTCCAGCATCTCCAGTTCACCTGACTGGGTGTTTTTGGACTGTGGGAGGAAACCGGAGCACCCGGAGAAGACCCCAGCTGGGAATCGAACCGGGGTCCTTTCAGCACAGAGGAATTCAAACAGCTTGAGCGGCAGCCGACCACAGCAGCCGGGTCACTGTTGCTGTGAGGGACTCATAAGGCATGGCTGGGCGGTTTGGGTGACTATTGACTTCCAGTGTTTGTTAGCGACATTACCCATGCAGCTTCAGTTCTCAACTATATCAGGAAAATCTGGACACCAAACATATCTCGGCTGATTAACTGTGTTTGTGGTAACGGAAAATCGTGCACATTTGATTTATTATTAATCGTATTTTATTTTATTATTATTTGTGTATGTTGTGTATATTATTGATGCTGAGTTCTTTAATCAGAACCGACATGTGGCCGAAATACATGCAGCTAAAATAAGTAGCTCAGTTTTGGGTGTTTAACGTTCGAAGCGATGTTTGGCTTTGGTGTAGCACAATTTTGGTAAATATTGATCGAGCCTGTATCAATACCGCACCATTTACACCTGTAATATACAGACAGACACAAACTCACTTTCTGCCACAGAGCTTCTCTGGAGGCGAGACTGGAACAGGCGGCCACGAACCAGCAGTTTCCCAGCTGCCCCTGGTGCAGGTCATGAGCACTGATACCGTGAACAAATAGGTGGGGGTCCTCGCACAGATCCTGAGAGAACAGGGGGGAGATAAAGCACCTGTTAGACTCATGTAGGCATGTAGAAAACACCACCACCCAAAACACGAACCTGGAGGGGCACACGGAGAGATCACACTCCACCCTAACAAACACACACACACACACACACACACACACACACACACACACAATCCAGCTACAGGCTCAGCTAACGAGTCTGAGGGACACCTGGGGAGAGAACGGCGCAGCGGAGCACGTACAAAACAAACCCGAACGTTCCTCAGCAGCTCGAGCCGGCGAGCCGAGGGGGCTGAGAGATTTCCACAGGGTCCGGCTGCAGCTCATCAGCTCCAAACAGGCCGTAAACAAACACTGTGCCTACTACAGTTTACACTGAGATCGTTTACACTCATTTACTCCGCCTCTCATTTAACAAGCTTCGCTTCATTACTGCTACTGACGTTCATCACACAGTATAAGAGCTGCTACCCGTATGAACAACGCTCTATAACTGTTTATTAAAGTTTAAAGTTCATTATCATATTATATATGTTATTTATCAGCACCAGTTGCACAATTTCTGAATCAAATTCTGTTCGTTTTGTTTTCAGACTGAAAATAGCAGGTATAGTTTTCTTTAGCAGTACAGAAAATAATGAATGTACACAATTTATTCATTTAATTCATTTCTATGAAACTGAAATGAACCCGAAACTGCCCTGAATCTATTCGACTGCAAGGAACTGAATCAAACCGCACTGCATCGAACTGAACCGAACTGACCTGAAATTAACCGAACTGCGTTAAACTGAACTGAATCAAATTGCATTGAAACAAATTGAATCAAATTGCCTGAACTGAATTGAATCAAATTGCCAGAACTGAACTGAATCAAACTGCACTAAAACAAATTGAATCAAATTGCACTGAAGTAAATTGAATCAAATTGCCTGAACTGGATTGAATCAAATTGCCTGAACTGAACTGAATCAAATTGCCTGAACTGAATCAAATTGCCTGAACTGAATTCGTACTGACAACACATCAAACATGTGACAAAGACAGTTACAGGTATTTACTGGAAGCGTATAAACTAATAAAACACATAATAAACACACATTATTTATTAAACATGAACGATTAATAATCAACCCACTGGCCTCAGCCACACCCTCCATCCGACATAACCGAGACCCAGAGGCATCAACTCAAAGGCAGAGTGGAGAGGATGTGAGGGCTCTTTTGTGTGTTAGGAATGTGTGTTAGGAGTTTGTGTGTGTGTTTGCGTGTGTGTGTGTGTGTTAGGAGTGTGTGTGTGCGCGCATGTGTGTATGTGCATGTGTGTGTGTGTTCGTGTGTTAGGAGTGTGTGTGTGTTCGTGTGTATGTGTTTGTGTTCGTGTGTTAGGAGTGTGTGTGTGTGTGTTTGTGTGTGTGTTCGTGTGTTAGGAGTGTGTGTGTTTGTGTGTGGTATGTGTGGGAGGTGTGTGTGTGTGTGTATGTGTATATGTGTTTGTGTGTTAGGAGTGTGTGTGTGTGTTCATGTGTGTGGTATGTGTGGGAGGTGTGTGTGTGTGTGTATATATGTGTGTATATATATATATATATATATATATATATATATATATATATATATATATATATGTGTGTGTGTGTTCGTGTGTGTATGTGTGTGTGTTAGGAGTGTGTGTGTGTGTGTTAGGAGTATGTGTTAGGAGTATGTGTGTGTGTGTGTGTGTGTGTGAGGAGTGTGTGTGTTTGTGTGTGTGTGTGTGTTCATGTGTGTGGTATGTGTGGGAGGTGTGTGTGTGTGTATATGTGTGTGTGTGTGTGGGTATATATGTGTGTGTGTGTGTGTGTGGTGTGTGTGTGTGTGTGTGTGTATATGTGTGTGTGTGTGTGGGTATATATGTGTGTGTGTGTGTGTGTGTGTGTGTGTGTGTGTGTGTGTATATGTGTGTGTGTGTGTGGGTATATATGTGTGTGTGTGTGTGTGTGTGTGTGTGTGTGTGTGTGTGTGTGTGTATGTGTGTGTGTGTATTCAAGGTTGAACTAGAAGCAGCAAACAGGAAGCCAACTCCAGCCTCCTATCAGAGCATCACATTAGAGCTTTGGACTACTGAGAAGCTGTATGCCTCAGACAGGCCGGTGAATGCTCAGAGTTCGGGCAGATTAAAGACTGTAGCCAAGTGCGGTGCCTCCGAACTCTGCACCCAAACACGTTTATGTTAGGCGCTGTCACTTCACTTCTTTTGAACCCGCACGCCACACACGGTTCTACAAATACAAACCTGGATTACAGCTATAAAGGCCTTTGGAGCGATGATGTGAACTGAAAGGAGAACTAGAGCTTTTACACAGTGCAGAAAAAGAGATCAAAGTTTTTACACCACTAAATATATATTAGAGGTGGAGATATGGAGGAGCATCATACTGTGTACATCAGGAGTAGATGTGGTGTATCAGGATACGGACTGGTTCAGACTCTCATCAGGTGGAGCTGTTCAGTGTACGACTGTAGAGTCTTTAAGATCACCAGCACCATCCATTAAGATGGGCGTGTCTAAACTTCTGATTGGCAGTGCAGTTGAAGACATCTTAGGATCCACCTAACTGTCACAGGTCATCCTGAGGAGTGAACCTTCCAGGTGACCATCAGTCAAGGCTGGTAGTACAGGAGGCTGGAGTAAGCGTGTTGCACCAGTTTGGGTTTCATGATTCCAGACTAGCATTCTGGTCATCAAGCAGAGCGTCTCTGGAGCTCATTATAGTTCAGCTAGCAATCTGCTGGACAAGAGACATCGTTAAATGAGAGCTAAGCATGTCTGGGGGGACCAAATGAGTCCTCCTGCAATAGTTATCTGAAATGGTGTGATAGGTTCACATGTGACATGCAAATGCTCAAAGGTTCAGGACGGGCCTTATACATCTGACATAATGCAGGACGCCATGACTGACCCATGCAGCCCAGCACTACCATTCCAGACATCCAGCGAGCAGTGATACCTCCACGAAAGCACCATCGGCAGACGGCTGCACCACGCAGGACTACATGAACACAGACCGTTACCACGACTGTCCTTAACACCACGTCACCGTCACCAAAGACTGCAGTGGTGTCGTACCAGACTGTCATGGAGTGACTCAGAACGGCAGCGGGTCATCTTCAGTGACGAGTCCCGCTTTAGTCTTGGTGGAGACGCCCAACGAATCCGTGTGTGGAGGCACCGTGGTCAGCACCAAGATTAACGGTCTGTTATCACACGTCCAAAAGGCCTGGTGTCGCTCCACCTCCACCCCTACCGCACCATCTGCAGGAACTGTGTGAGGATGTTCAAGCTGCATGGGATGGATTATCACAGGACTCCATTAGGAACCTCTACAGCTCCATACCGAGACGTCTGGCATGTTGGGTTAGCAGACACGGCGGCCCGACACCATACCGAGATTTGGCACAACGTCTGACTTTCAGCAAAATCTTAGAAGGCAGGGGGATTACTGATGGTCTTGGCAACTCAACACCCAGAGGAGGAGATTTAGGTATAGGTGCTATTAGAGCCTCCGTCCACTGTACCTGACCACTCATCGTGATAAACAGGGGACAGTTTACTGCACACCTCCTACACTGGATTGTGGGGTAATGGGAGGGCTAGTAAACACCCAGGCCCACCTGCCTGGTCCAACGGCGGAAGGGCTTGGCATCCTCTTTGCTGATCTCATTAGCGACTGATGAACTACCCACGGCGTGGCTTATTGACCCCTCTGAGACCTTCAGTGACCCACAATCCCGCATGTGCAGCTCAGAACAATTCAAAAGCCGCAGAATCAGCTGGGAGTGGCGAGATGCTGCGGCACCAGCCACAAGTTTAACCCGGTGTTCGAAAACGCTGAACGCATGACGCTGCTTGCAGGAGGCTTCACTCTCAGAGCTGTAGCCTTCACACCAACCTCTACAGCTGAACACAGCAGCAGCCATCGCGAAGCCTGGATCTGAACCACCTCCGTCTGCTCATGCACAGTGAAGCCATCTCGCCACATCACCCCCGTCTGAGCATGTGACTGCTTTGTCAGTCATTTGCCCAAGTTACAGTGTTCAAGACACAAGAGGTGTCAAACCACAGGCAGCGCAAGCCACAAGCTCCCAAACAAGCAGAGCCGTGTACAATCAGCTTCTGGTCCTGGAGAGCCAGTGCATAGTTTGATGATCTCCCTGATGGTTTAACTCAGGGGTGAGTTATGAGGTTGGAGTAGAGCTGTCTGAGCGCCGGCTGAGCATAAACACCACAGCAGAGCAGTAGATCCTCCAGACCTGGAAATGAACCGCTGTGTCTCAGAGCTTCAGCCCATGTAAGGAGGAAGTGGGACGAGCAGGGACCGAAGGCCCATCCTGCATCCTAAATCACCGACCAGGACCCGGAACGTACCATGCTCTCTTTAATGGAAGCCTTAGGCCCTAAGAACACATCAGAATTCAGTATATGCAGTGGCGTAACTATGATGGGCCCTAGTATAGATACTCTGTGTCTCTACTATACAGCTTATTAGGAGTATTAGAAACACCAGTTTGAGGTCACACAGCTCTTCAACAATTTTATCTGAACCGTGTGGGCCTGGCTTATGAACAGCCTGACTGACATCTCTACATCCAACACTCCTAGTCCGCTCCGCCTCTCATATAGAGCTAACAGCACTGTCCAGCTGTTACGTGGCTATAACAGGATCAAATAAGACACGGACGGACAGATGTGCAGAGGAGCGGATGGACAGATGAAGCATGAGCGTACAAACAAATTAATGTGATGTTGGTGATGGATAAAGGAATGAAGGGATGAAGGAACAGTGTTGGTGTATGGATAAAGGAATGAACGGATGAAGGAACGATGTTGGTGTATGGATAAAGGAATGAACGGATGAAGGAACAGTGTTGGTGTATGGATAAAGGAATGAACGGATGAAGGAACAGTGTTGGTGAAGGATAAAGAAATGGACCGATGAAGAACAATTACAGTGTATGGATAAAAGAATGAACAGATGAAGGAAGAGTGTTGGTGTATGGATAAAGGAATGGCTGGATGAAAGAACAGTGTTGGTGAAGGATAAAGGAATGAAGGGATGAAGGAACAGTGTTGGTGTATTGATAGAGGAATGAACGGATGAAGGAACGATGTTGGTGTATGGATAAAGGAATGAACGGATGAAGGAACAGTGTTGGTGTATGGATAAAGGAATGAACGGATGAAGGAACGATGTTGGTGTATGGATAAAGGAATGAAGGGATGAAGGAACAGTGTTGATGTGTGGATAAAGGAATGAACGGATGAAGGAACGATGTTGGTGTATGGATAAAGGAATGAACGGATGAAGGAACGATGTTGGTGTATGGATAAAGGAATGAAGGGATGAAGGAACAGTGTTGGTGTATGGATAAAGGAATGAACGGATGAAGGAACAGTATTTGTGACAGATAAAGGAATGAACGGATGAAGGAACAGTGTTGGTGTATGGATAAAGGAATGAAGGGATGAGGGAACAGTGTTGGTGAAGGATAAAGGAATGAACGGATGAAGGAACAGTGTTGGTGATGGATAAAGGAATAACGGATGAAGGAACAGTGTTGGTGATGGATAAAGGAATGAACGGATGAAGGAACAGTGTTGGTGATGGATAAAGGAATAACGGATGAAGGAACAGTGTTGGTGATGGATAAAGGAATGAACGGATGAAGGAACAGTGTTGGTGATGGATAAAGGAATGAACGGATGAAGGAACAGTGTTGGTGTATGGATAAAGGAATGAACGGATGAAGGAACAGTGTTGGTGATGGATAAAGGAATGAACGGATGAAGGAACACAGAAAGCATGTTCCCTCCATTCCCTCGCTAACATCACCTCACCGAGGCTAGAACTGCCTGATGTGCTGCACCATGTGCGGTGACTGAGCTCCGCCGCTCACCAGGAAGCGCCCGACACGTTCCGGATACCGAGCCGCGGTGTGACCGCTCACCTTCCTCCACAAGCAACACACAAACGTGACTTAGCTCAGGTGCGCAAGTTGCGCAACGCCACTCCTCGTACATCCTGCTGTTAATAACTGCATGTGCCCCAACAGCACCTCGCCCACACGCTAATCAATGCATACCACACAACTCCACCACACTTTGAACCGTCTCCACCCATACGAGCTCCTGAGCACTCGCCTTGTATCAACAGCCACTGTCTGCTATCTCCATCTGCACCTTCCAGATCAACAGCTCTCCTGCACAGTCACCAGACAAGGAGATAACAAACCCCTGGCTACCTCACAGCGCTAGCAGGGCGGAGACTGTGATTAGCGGTGTTAGCAGTATGGCCGACCTAACAGCGTCCTCATGAATATTTAATAAGGCATCGTCTTGATGTACCTGGAGCACTAATGGCTTCAGAAAGAACGTATAAACAATCCATCCCAGAACATCCGACTCTCTGAGTGTGCTGTAAGTAGTGTGTCAGTGTACAGTGACTCAGTAAGTGTAATGTGTTAGTGTGCTGTAAGTAGCGTGTTGGTGTACAGTAACTCAGTAAGTGTAATGTGTTAGTGTGCTGTAAGTAGCGTGTTGGTGTACAGTAACTCAGTAAGTGTAATGTGTTAGTGTACTGTAAGTAGTGTGTCAGTGTACAGTAACTCAGTAAGTGTAATGTGTTAGTGTACTGTAAGTAGCGTGTTGGTGTACAGTAACTCAGTAAGTGTAATGTGTTAGTGTGCTGTAAGTAGTGTGTTGGTGTACAGTAACTCAGTAAGTGTAATGTGTTAGTGTGCTGTAAGTAGCGTGTCGGTGTGTAGTAACTCAGTAAGTGTCATGTGTTAGTGTGCTGTTAGTAGTGTGTTGGTGTGCGGTAACTCAGTAAGTGTACTGTGTCCATGGAAACGGGGGTTTGCCTCTGTAGCGCATTGTCATCCAAGTTAACTACACAATAGGTGACCACATCCGTTCCTGACCACATCCTCAGTGTTGCATGTTAGTGCACATAGCGCAGTGTTAAACTGACTGATGGAGCAAGAGAAGGTCAGGCCTGCCTACGATCACACACCACACCCTCCTATATATTCATATAGAACCCATATCAAGCATAACTGGACGTTCCTCACTTTTCTGAGTGTCTCATGTGCTGGGCTGGGTTGTTTACCCTGTCCACTCGTTTATTCCGTGTGTGCTGACTGAACACTCGGCCCTTACATGGTAAAGAACGCATCTGCTCAGATATGAGCATAAACAGCTTAAGTGGACTTGTGCGTTTCGCTCCTGATTTCCTATGAACTCAGACATCCTTCCATCGCCGGGTCTCCCCCCACGCTCCCCCCACATGTGGTCTAAACCGGCTCTTTAAAATACGGCGTGGTTCGTCCTATACGGACCGTATAGACGGAGATGTGAGCGGCACGTTTGGAAACGTGAGCAGCGTTCATATGCCGCACCGAACTCTCCTATCAAACCCGTCTGCCACCAGGCCTCCCTCACCTTGGGCCTCTTCCAGGTGATTTTGCCGATGCGGTTGCCCTGGTAGAACAGAGACTGGTCCACAGCGGGGAAGAGAGGGTCCTCGAACAGAGTCCTGTTCTGCTGGCACTGCTTCCTCAAGGCGGCAAACTGCTGGCCTTCGTACGGCTTCAGCGAGGAGAACATGCTGCGGCCTGAAACGACAACACAGATAGCGGTGAAGGACGGGGAAGCTCAGAGGGAGATAAGAGAGGGAGCGGAGGGAGGAGATAACACAACCACACAGTAACAGGAATGCCCGTTCTGTATATACGTGGTGAGCAAAACATGAGCATTCACATTTGCCGTGAACTCCGGCTTAACATCGCTGGCGGGACCAAAAACCCCCAAGGCCTCCCTCATACGGGCCTTCTCTCCAGTTTTTGTGCCGATGTCATTTGCCCTGTAAACACTGGGACTGTCCTTAGCGGGGAAGAGAGGGTATCAGAGTCCTGTTCTGCTTGGCACTAGCTTGAATCAAGGGGCCAATTAAATGACTCCAGATTATATTTTCACTTTAACTCCCATTATGATCCCATTAGCTTGAAGGGAATTCTACATTTTCAAAATTCCTTATTCCTAACAAAGTCGTTCAGAGAGGTTTACAGTCAAGTGGTTCATTCTAGAGATATGGAGGCGTGTTGGATCGTCATGCCCAGGTCAGAGGAACTCTCCGGGGCCTTCAGACCAAACCTTGTAGGTACCTTTAAGTCTGGAATGGGTTTACGCGGATATCCAAAACAAGGAAAACAGGGATGCACCGAACGTTCGGCTTTCGGCGCTCGACCGTATGGGTGGAAAGACCGAATCACTGATACTGATGATGTTTTTAATGACGCTGTTCCCGTTATCTAGTCCCCAGATGTAGATGGAAACCATAGCGGAACTTTACCTCAGCTCCAAGGCTAGCGCCACCTGCTAAGGGCTAACCCCTTCCCTCTACAGCCTCCCAGATTAAAGCGTAAAGAACAGAACAGAGGCACACAGCAGCTTCTCAGAGCCTTAATCAGCAGACTAGTAATATTTCATTCTTGGAAAACCAAGACAGAACTACAGCCCAGACAGAAAACCAGTTCTGGCCCAAACTGGGCCCACATGCTCCATTTCCATCCGGCCAGATTAGGGCCACGGAGCAGCCAAAAGTAGGCAACTCTGCCGTATCTGTGCCAGAGGTGGAGCCGATCTGTTTTGGGACAGGTGGGCCAAATAAGAAAATAAGAAATAAATAAGAGCCCACTTCAGTGTCTTCTTAAAACAGCATCTCCATATGTACAGCAGGTTCTTAGTGTGGAACCGAAGGTTGGGTTCTAGCTTTACTGGCAGATACAGTGAGCGTCTGGTTCATAAGAACAAGGTCCAGCAGCAAACACACAGTACAACACAGCTACAGACTGGCAGAGGGCCAAACCCACTCTCTACTGACCGTGATGAGCACCACCTCATTCCAATGTCCCTTACCCACCGTAAGATGACCTCAGGTGACCTACAGAGAGACTGGCGAGCGGTGGCTGGGGTGAAACGCACAGCGAGCATGGTTCTAAAAACAGGCTTCTGGAGGTCATTAGTGATTTTCTAAATACACAGATCTAATACAATATCTGATCTGGAGTTTGGGAGACATGGTTCCAGTAGTGTAGAGAATCAAACAGAACCAACACAAACCCAGAACCTGCACAGCCAGAGGAACTGATCAGTTTCAGGTCGGCTCTTAAAATCTTTCCAGAGCTGTATGTGGGTCACCTTTGGCTCACAGCAGATCCCAGTGTTGACAGCAGGGCCATATCTTGGCCAAATGTGGCCCACGTCCGCTTGCTATCCGGGACTTCGCCTGTTTAATTTACAGAGCGGTGAAAAAGGGGCAAAATTTAATTTAATTTAAATTTTAAATTTAAATTGAAACACTGAAAAAAGCGTGTTCGGTATTTGACCTCCGACCACTGACCAAATGTTTCGTTGTGTTCAGTTTCAGTTCTGGCCAGTGCATCCCTAATTGGTAATCAACCATTCCACTGCTTGGAAGAGCATCAGCATGGAGAAGATGTCCAGGCCAGGCCGCCCTGTAAAATCCTAGAACATGTCTCTGAGAATTTCAACTGTTGCAACAAATTCGGGCCTACGTGGGAGGTGCAGTGAGAGGACGACTGTGCTTTCCAAAGAGAGGATCAGTCCGGGGGTAAAGCTGCTACCAGGACTTCTGGAACTAAGTGCTATAGACAGACAAGCAACGGCACCAGAAGACATGTTGAACTGGTATGGTTTGGAGCGGCCTGGCTGGTCAACTTGCAGTTCGAATCAACCATCAGCCACTGCATTAGGTACACCTCCTTGTATCTACACTCACTGTCCATTCCATCAGCTCCACTGACCATACAGGACACTCTGTAGGTGTACAGGTCCAGACTGTAGTCCATCTGTTTCTCTGTGTACTGTATTACTCTGTTCTTCAATGGTCAGGACCCCCACAGGACCACCACAGAGCAGGTATGATGTGGGTGGTGGATCATTCTCAGCACTGCAGTGACACTGATGTGGTGGTGGTGTGTTGGTGTGAGCGGATCAGGCACAGTAGTGCTGCTGGACACCTAAGTGTCACTGCTGGACTGAGAATCGTCCATCAACCAGAACTATCCAGACAGCAGCGTCCTGTGGGCAGCGTCCTGTGGGCAGCGTCCTGTGGGGCAGCGTCCTGTGGGGCAGCGTCCTGTGGGGCAGCGTCCTGTGGGGCAGCGTCCTGTGGGGCAGCGTCCTGTGCCCACTGATGAAGGACTAGAGGATGACCAGCACTGCACTGTGCAGCAGCAGATGAGCTATCGTCTCTGACTGTCCATCTACAAGGTGGACCAGCAAGGTAGGAGTGTCTAATAGAGTGGACAGTGAGTGGACACAGTGTCTAAACACTATACAACTTCAGATCAGTCAGAGTAAGTTCTTCGTCATCACAGGTGAAGAGCAACAGTCCCACCGTGGACAGCTCCAGCGCTCTGTCTGCAGAACTGCGGGCTTCTGTACTGTCACTCACACAAACAGACAGGCCGAGGTTAATCACGTGGGAAGTCATGACCCTGAGTCATGGTCACTTCCTCAAACTGCCCGAGTACACACAAAACATCCTGTGACAGAGATACATCCCTGAAAAGGCCCTGACCACAGGCCTCCTGTGTTTCTATTCTAATAAAGAGGTCAAAGGTTATAATACAAACACGCCCCACACAGGTACAGCAACCAACGTGCCAAAACAGCCCAGTCTGAATACACTGTCTCTGTGACGTCACAGGAACGAAACTCGTTTACATATTACATATTAAGCCAAAAGCCTTTAAGCTCCGCCCAATAAAAACTGAGGTTATAAAGAGAAATTTTACTGAAATGCATCCAATCAGAACAGAGCTCATTTGCATATGCATCTGTCCAACTGACCATTTCTGGTACATGTTCCCCACAGGGAAGCAATGAAACAGGAAAAGGCAGAACGCCGGCCCTTTAAACGCCATTAACCCACACCGCACGAGCCTCCCGCTATCTGTACACTGCGAGTAGCACGCCACTCCTCCATTGTTTGCTCAGGCTTCTGCGTTTCAGTCCTCTCCCGATAACCAGGGACAGAGTGAACCTGCAGAACCCGAACAGAGGGCAGGGATCCGCTCAGAAAGCAAACAGTCCTGTTATGTTAGGAGATTAGTCAGGACTATCCACAGCGACTCCCAGAGAAGCACAGCGCTAGTGTTACGCCACATACAGCCGTATGCAACAGGCTGAACAGCCACACCACACGTTTAACGTTTCTCTCTGTAGCTCTGTTAGGTTTAGGGGTTGGGTTTGGGTTAGTGATGTTAGGTTTAGGGGTTGGGTTTGGGTTAGTGATGTTAGGTTTAGGGGTTGGGTTTGTGTTAGGGATGTTAGGTTTAGGGGTTGGGTTTGGGATGTTAGGTTTAGGGATGTTAGGTTTAGGGGTTAGGGATGTTAGGTTTAGGGATGTTAGGTTTAGGGGTTGGGTTTGGGATGTTAGGTTTAGGGATGTTAGGTTTAGGGATGTTAGGTTTAGGGATGTTAGGTTTAGGGGTTAGGGATGTTAGGTTTAGGGATGTTAGGTTTAGGGGTTGGGTAAGGGATGTTAGGTTTAGGGGTTGGGTAAGGGATGTTAGGTTTAGGGATGTTAGGTTTAGGGATGTTAGGTTTAGGGGTTGGGTTAGGGATGTTAGGTTTAGGGATGTTAGGTTTAGGGGTAAGGGATGTTAGGTTTAGGGATGTTAGGGATTTTAGGGGGGTGGGATAGTTGGTTTTAGGGATAGGTTAGGGATGGGGTTAGGGGTTGGGTTTGGGATGTTAGGTTTAGGGATGTTAGGTTTAGGGGTTAGGGATGTTAGGTTTAGGGATGTTAGGTTTAGGGGGTGGGTATGGGATGTTCGGTTTAGGGTTGTTAGGTGTAGGGGTTAGGTAGGGGTGGGTAGGGATAGGTTTAGGGATGTTAGGTTTAGGTTTAGGGGTTGGGTAAGGGATGTTAGGTTTAGGGGTTGGGTAAGGGATGTTAGGTTTAGGGGTTGGGTAAGGGATGTTAGGTTTAGGGGTTGGGTAAGGGATGTTAGGTTTAGGGATGTTAGGTTTAGGGGTTGGGTTAGGGATGTTAGGTTTAGGGATGTTAGGTTTAGGGGTAAGGGATGTTAGGTTTAGGGGTTGGGTAAGGGATGTTAGGTTTAGGGGTTGGGTAAGGGATGTTAGGTTTAGGGGTTGGGTTAGGGATGTTAGGTTTAGGGATGTTAGGTTTAGGGATGTTAGGTTTAGGGATGTTAGGTTTAGGGATGTTAGGTTTAGGGGTAAGGGATGTTAGGTTTAGGGGTTGGGTAAGGGATGTTAGGTTTAGGGGTTGGGTAAGGGATGTTAGGTTTAGGGGTTGGGTTTGGGATGTTAGGTTTAGGGGTTGGGTAAGGGATGTTAGGTTTAGGGGTTGGGTTTGGGATGTTAGGTTTAGGGGTTGGGTAAGGGATGTTAGGTTTAGGGGTTGGGTAAGGGATGTTAGGTTTAGGGGTTGGGTTTGGGATGTTAGGTTTAGGGGTTGGGTAAGGGATGTTAGGTTTAGGGGTTGGGTTTAGGGATGTTAGGTTTAGGGGTTGGGTAAGGGATGTTAGGTTTAGGGATGTTAGGTTTAGGGGTTGGGTTTGGGATGTTAGGTTTAGGGGTTGGGTAAGGGATGTTAGGTTTAGGGGTTGGGTAAGGGATGTTAGGTTTAGGGATGTTAGGTTTAGGGGTAAGGGATGTTAGGTTTAGGGGTTGGGTAAGGGATGTTAGGTTTAGGGTTGGGTAAGGGATGTTAGGTTTAGGGGTTTAGGCGTTGTATGCTGAGATCAGCGTGTCTGAGGAACAGTACGGGAGATCCAGATGTGCAGACGTGTGTCCTCTGTAGAGGATGTGTTACTTCCTCAAACTTACACAGAGGGAAACCATGGGAGGGAAACTGACTTTCCAAAAACCAGTCCGATCAGGAAAATGAAGAAGAGGGAGAAGGAGAAGGAACAGAAGAAGACAAAGAGGAAGAAGAATATACAGTCTCTATTTCCACGAAGTTCTGAGCGTGTGAAATGTAAATACGGTAAAGACAGACGTTAATGATTTACCCGTCTCACCGACACGGACAGACAGAACACACGTCAGACCCAGTTCTACTGTTCCTTTAACATTATTAACTCCTCAGATCAAAGTAGGGACAGGGGAGACAGGCAGCGCCTCTCAGGAGCAAACAAGGGGAGGCGTGGTGAGGGTCTACGAGCACAAGCACATCTCATCCGCGGCCGAGCGTGAAACACGTGACTACCTACCCACCACCAAGTTTCATTCCTGATCATCGCTTCCTTCTGGGTGCAACTATTCTTCTGATGAGTGTAGATATCAGAGGAGTGGAGGAGTATCATACTGTGCTACATCAGGAGTATAGGTGGTGTATCAGGATATGGGCTGGTTCAGACTCTCATCAGTTGGAGCTGCTCAGTGTCAGACTGTAGAGTCTATAAGATCACCAACACCATCCATTTAGATGGGCGTGTCCAAACTTTAGACTGGCGCAGCAGGCTCCTCCAAATCAGAGACGTTCAAATGTAGATCAGCCTAAAACTGAGCGAAGGCCACCGGCGATGCTATCGGCGTGAACTGCCCTCTGTCAAATTCCCCACGAGCCTCAGTGTGAGACCCAGTTACGCAAGTGCCATGTTCCCTGGTGTTTTCCTCAGCTGCCTGTAATCAGGTGACCACAGGACGCAGCGGATTTCCCCAGAGGGTTAATGACAGAACGACTCAAAACAAGGTCTTACGTGGATTCACTCGTTACTCCATCGGCACAAGACAGGAGCTTGAGCAGCAATCTAACCAGAGGCACGCCTGGACCTGTTTTGCCACCTGTGCAGGTATGGGTGGTGGTGCACAACCTGTCAGGAGACTCCAGGCCTCTCAGCTGACTCATACAAGCAGCAGCCTGGGGTTCCAACCATCAGCACAGAGGCTTTTACATAAGGGATCTGGCCCGGGGAGCTGCAGTGCTTGAGAAATCCCATTCAAGGAAACCCAGAGGATGTCAAAGGAGCCAGTGTGGCAGGGGTGTGTCTGTTTGCTGATGTTGTCACGCAAAGCAGAACCACAAAAACAACTCTTTCCTCTAAGCTATCTAGAACATGACCCCTCTACTACTGCACCGTGGCTGTGCAGCCACTTAAGCTATACGTTTTTGATGCTTTAAGCCAGTATATATATAAAACATACATGTGCATGGACAGGAGTTATAGAAAGTTTGGTAAACATGTCTAACCCAGCTCTCCATGCAGGACCCTGAGAAAACACACCCGTCTTCTACCCACATGCAGTTCACATGTGGAGAGAAGACGCAGCAGCAGCGTGTACACTGAGCTAGGAAGGCTTTTACAAGCCTGAGCTGCAAGAAGGGGACTTAAGTTACCTGTGACTGGTCCTCTCTCTCTCTCTCTCCTGTCCTCTCCTGGGACTCGATGGCGGAGTGTTGCTCTGCTGGGGTTTGCTTTGGTTTCCTTGTGATGCGAGCAGAGCCTCCTACTTCTTGGCGTTGGGCTGTTTTTTATTTTTTGAACCCACCCGTAATCCGCAAAGCTCCGCCCCCTACGCCTCGATTGGGTATTACATGCCAAATTAATACTTTTGAAATACCTTTAAGGAACAAACAGACGAAATTAAACGGGATTGAATTTAATGGTTCGTGTTGAGTAGTACTGTAGCGGCGTTATTTCCCTGTTTTGTTTCGATTTTTGTAATGTGTTTTTTTTTTTACTTCATTACCCAGCATGCACTGTTTATTTAATAAATAAATAAATAAATAAATAAATAAAGCACAGAAAAAAAGTGACAAACCGCAGTTCGCATTCAGGTTTCTCAGCAACGCAACTGGATGTATTTCTTAGAAACAATATTTTTTATATTTTTTTTTAGTACAAGCAGGTATTCCAGTCGTAACAGCATTTTTATTTTATTTATTTATTACTTACCAGAATTGATATTTATTATTACTAGTATTTTATCTAGTATTTTAAGACAATCTAAATCGAAAAACGTACAAAGTTAGAAAGTTATAAGTTAAAACATGCTCGGGGTTTTCGAGGCGCTAGTGTTTCCGTGACCGACGTCCTCACTCTCCAATCGACAGCTCCTCAGTGAGAGCTGACAGCCAATCGCAGCGCAGGAGGGCGGGGTTTCCTCGAAATACGGGTGGGACCGCATACAACGCGGGAAGCGCGCGCTGGGGTGTCTGCGCATGCGCGCTTTGAACTACTCATACACCACTACGGGCAGATGTTCAAAGCTGTCCTGACTGAAACCGCTGGACGTTTATTCAGTAAACATTTGCTGATGATTACATAAAACAACTCATAATACAAAGATATACATTTATGAGAAAATTGGCATTAAATATGTAAACACACGTTTAGGTTTTATATGAAAAGCAGGGTTCTGCCCGTGAGCGACTCAGAGGCGACATCTAGTGGCCAATGAGTCACAGTGTCAGTCACACTTGGTATGATTTTACAGCTGTGCTGAAATCATAATACACCATCTGGGTAAAATATATTAGCAGCTGTAATCCAATATACACAGCTTTTTGATTTGGAAATCTGAGCTGTAGTCTGTCGTTCTACTGCTAATAATAATAATAATAATAATAATAAGAAGAAGAAGAAAATAATCTTAATCATTATGATGAAAAAGTAAATATTATTATTATTATTATTATACAGTTTTGTGTAAACCTCATATACCATCCTTAATTTGCTTCCAGTCAAAACAGTCTTTGAGCACAAATGATTATTTTCCATAATCAAGAACAACATACACTCACCATCAAAAGAATACCTACACCAGAAGGAAGATGGAAGACTGGAGCATTTGATTACAACGACAGAACGTCAGTTTTGCCCATTATGACCATTTCCTGGATATTAATCTGACGAGCCACTTGTGTTGTGTATGGAGAACGTGTTGTGTATGGTTCTCTATTGAAGTCTATATCGAGTTCCGCTATTATCACGATGTCAAGCTTGGGTGCTATATAAGGTTCTATATACAGTGGAACCATATGCAACACACTGTCCATCAGTCTGAAGAGCCATTTCACTATGCAAATGGTTCTTTGAGTGCTCATGGCTCTATATAGAACCAGTGTCTTTACTACAGAACCCTTGAAGAACCATCTGCATTACATATTATATATATATATATATATATATACCTAGTACAAGAAGGTTCGAGTCTAGAACTCACCTTGAGCTCAGACGCTGCCTGAACAAGAACCAGTGCTGATGCCTAGTGGTGATAACATCCCTACCACTACCCGCCTTGGAGCTACCACCCCATGTGGGAGACAGAGGTTCATCGTCCTGCATGGACATTACTGTGATTACTGGTAAAGTGTTTGGGCCCAGCCAATCAGAACAGAGGTCATTTAAATATAGAGGGAGTGTCTCTCAGTATGGCATCGGGCCACCGTGTTTCCTAACCCAACACTTTGTGTTGAGCTTGTGTTGAGCTGTTGGACAGAGCTTGGTTCTAGCTAATGGAACCCGTTCTCCTTCAGTGTTCTGTGCTGATGATGATGTGAATAGACGTCAGTGTCAGACTAATGAATGAGCTTCTATTAAAGACTGGTGGACTGAGAGACACTAGAGTCTCCTCACCTACACTGAGCTGATGAAGAGTCCTGTTCCAGAAATGATAATAGGACATTAGAGCCGTAATAAACCATACTCCTGTTACTCTCCATACTGAAGTACATCTGAAGGTACATACTTTAGTACTGTTACTCTCCATACTTAAGTACATCTGAAGGTACATACTTTAGTACTGTTACTCTCCATACTTAAGTACATCTGAAGGTAAATACTTTAGTACTGTTACTCTCCATACTTAAGTACATCTGAAGGTACATACTTTAGTACTGTTACTCTCCATACTTAAGTACATCTGAAGGTACATACTTTAGTACCGTTACTCTCCATACTTAAGTACATCTGAAGGTACATACTTTAGTACTGTTACTCTCCATACTTCAGTACATCTGAAGGTACATACTTTAGTACTGTTACTCTCCATACTTAAGTACATCTAAAGGTACATACTTTAGTACTGGTACTCTCCATGCTTAAGTACATCTGAAGGTACATACTTTAGTACTGTTACTCTCCATACTTAAGTACATCTGAAGGTACATACTTTAGTACTGGTACTCCTCGTACTTAAGTACATCTGAAGGTACATACTTTAGTACTGTTACTCCAGTGGAGGTCTAGAGGGAGGAACTCTGGAGGAGGATATTACCTTGGCGTTGGTCCCGTTAAAGGTAGCTCCTCTCTCTTGATGAGCAGAACGTTAATCTTTAAACCGGAGACACGAGGTGGGATAGCGTGTCATGTGAGGTCTGTACTTTACTCTTGTTTTAGATGGAACGGCTCTGGATCTTCTTTTGGAACCTGAACTGGGCTACCAGCTATATCTGATCCAACTGAGGAGAACCTTCGACACCAGGGGTGCCCGAATTTCCTGTCCCAGGGGGGTGGAGTGCAGCGTCTGTGGTGGGCTGAGAACTGGAAAGACGAAGCAATATCCAAATAAAGAAGGTAGGTTACAAAACAAGGTTCCCCAAGGGTTCTTTAGGAACAGTTATGGTTCTGTATAGAACCATGAAAGTCATTTGACAGATTAGTGGCTTGTCAGAATGATGCTTGTCAGTGTGTTGTGTATGGAGAACGTGTCGCATATGGTTCTACTGTATATGGAACCTTAAATAGCACCTGAGCCTGACATGGTAATAATAGCAGAACTCTATATAGACTTCTATAGAGAACCATACATAACACGTTCTCTATAGAAGTCTATGTAGAGTTCTATTATATGACAATGTCAAGCTTTGGTGCTATATAAGGTTCTATGTACAGTAGAACCATTCCACATACATAGAACCATGCAAAGAGCCATTTTACTATGCAAAGTGTTCATGGCTCTATACAGAATCAGTGTCTTTACCACAGAACCATTGAGGAATCATTGCGGAACCATCTGTAGGTTTATACAGACGTCTTATATATTATTACACAGTATTTTAAAAAAAGTATTTATAAGTATTTATAAGTATTTAAATACTTACTTATATACTTTAATAAAATACTTCAATACTGATGTTCAAATAAGGAAAATGAGGAAGTCGTTTTATCGTTTTATTGTCAATTTAATATTTTTTATTGAAATATGAATTTATTACATTTAAATTTAAGGCATTTAGCAGATGTTCCTGATCCAGAGCGACTAACAGCTGTGCCTAGTGTTCAGTCGGAGAACGTTTCCTATCTAGTACAAGAAGCTTAGAGCCTAAAATTCACCTTGAGCTCAGACGCTGCCCGACCAAGGGCCAGTGCTGATACCTAGAGAGAAGATAGTGGTGGTTATTATTATTATTATACAGTTTTGTGTAAACCTCATATACCATCCTTAATTTACTTCCAGTCAAAAGATTATTTTCCATCAAGAAAAACATACACTCACCATCAAAAGAATTCCTGCACCAGAAGGAAGATGGAAGACCGGACCTTAAATGGTGCCACAGTTACATTCTGGCACCTGCAAGGTGGAGCATTTAAGGTGGAACGGAGCATTTGATCACAACAACAGAACATCAGTTATGCCCATTATGACCATTTCCTGGATATTAATCTAACAAGCTGACTTGTGTATGGAGAACGTGTTGTGTATGGTTCTCCATAGAATTCTATATCGAGTTCCGCTGTTATTACGACGTCAAACTTGGGTGCTATATAAGGTTCTATATACAGTAGAACCATATGCAACACACTGTCCATCAGTCTGAAGAGCCATTTCACTATGCAAATGGTTATTTGAGTGCTCATGGCTCTATAAAGAACCAGTGTCTTTACTACAGAACCCTTGAGGAACCATCTGCATTACATATTATATATATATATATATATATATATATATATATATATATATATATATACAGTATAGATAGATAGATAGATAGATAGAAGATAGTGGTGGTTAGTGGTGATCACAGCCCTACCACTACTTGCCTTGGAGACTCCCAGTCAAGGTAACAGTGCTTGGGCCCCCAACACTACAGTGGCCTATCTGTAATACAGTTAACCTCATTCTGGATAAGAGAGTCAGCCAAATGCCATGAATGAAAAAATAAGAATACAGAGTTAAAGAGAGTGTAAGTGCACAACCAGGCAACCCGAGGCCAGCACTCATACCTAGAGAGAAGAAATGTCATGCTCAGTGCCAAAAGCATTTTAGTATATACATCTATTAGTCCCCACTTAAGTGGCTCCTTAGCCTGCGTTTGAGGACTGTGAGAGTGTGAGCCGTTCAGACAGCCAGTGGAAGTTTGTTCCACCATCCGGGTGCCAGTCTGGACGCTTGTCCTCCATGCATTTATTAAAGTGTGAATAGTATGATAACGAGCTTAGGGTATTATTAATACCCCCACAGTCATACCCTAATAATGTAAGGTATGATGGCGCACTGAAGGTCACATGACACCTGAAGGCCAATCATAAATATATCACCATATATCCATATCTAAGATGCTGTTTCTATCGCTGTGCCTATAAGGCTGATATACGCTCATCATCAAAAGAACAGCTGCACCCAGAAGGAATCAGCCAACAGGAGTAAAACTTGGTGGGTGGGTTTGACATGGTGAGAGATGCGAATGATCAAGTCCCCCACTCGGCCAGGCATGTGACGTAAGCAAGGACGGGCCTTATCTCTGTACCTGACCAGCCACATACAGCTCTGGACAAATTTAAGAGGCCGCCTGAGAATGATCAGTGTCTCTAGTTCTCCAGGTTCTGGGTTTGTGTTGGACCAGAATCCCTCAGTTCTGTTTGATTCTCTACACTACTGGAACCGTGTCTCCCAAACTCCAGATCAGATATTGTATTAGATCTGTTTATTTAGAAAATCACTAATGACCTCCAGAAGCCTGTTTTTAGAACCATGCTCGCTGTGCGTTTCACCCCAGCCACCGCTCGCCAGTCTCTCTGTAGGTCACCTGAGGTCATCTTACGGTGGGTAAGGGACATTAGAATGAGGGGGCGCTCATCACGGTCAGTAGAGAGGGGGTTTGGCCCTCTGCCAGTCTGTAGCTGTGTTGTCCTGTGTGTTTGCTGCTGGACCTTGTTCTTATGAACCAGACGCTCACTGTATCTGCCAGTAAAGCTAGAACCCAACCTTCGGTTCCACACTGAGAACCTGCTGTACATGTGGAGATGCTGATTTAAGAAGACCGTTGTGTTGGTAGCATCCTGTGCAAGTGAAGCAGTTGGAAGAGTTGGAGAGGGGTCGTGTCGTGGAGCTCCAGTGAACAGTGATGCTTCCATGAGTCATCCTGTTAGTGCAGCACCATTGACAGACGGCTGCACCACGCAGGACTACATGCACACAGACCGTTACCACGACTGTCCTTAACACCACGTCACCGTCACCAAAGACTGCAGTGGTGTCGTACCAGACTGTCATGGAGTGACTCAGAATGGCAGCGGGTCATCTTCAGTGACGAGTCCCGCTTTAGTCTTGGTGGAGACGCCCAACGAATCCGTGTGTGGAGGCACCGTGGTCAGCACCAAGATGAACAGTCTGCTGTTACACGTCCAGAAGGCCTGGTGTCCCTCCACCTCCACCCCTACCGCACCATCTGCAGGAACTGTGTGAGGATGTTCAAGCTGCATGGGATGGATTATCACAGGACACCATTAGGAACCTCTACAGCTCCATACCGAGACGTCTGGCGTGTTGGGTTAGCAAACACGGCGGCCCGACGCCATACTGAGAGACAGACTTCTGTATGTGTAGCTCAATAAATATTGATCATATCAGTCTAAACTTATCATCAGTTATTGATCCTGGTACCCTTTATCTTCCTTCCCAACACCACCGCACTCCCACACCTCCTTCTGTGTGCAGCTGTTCTTTTAATAATGAGTGTATGTAAATGAACCCTGTTCTGATTGGCTGTGTGTAAAAATGCATTCTGAACTGAAATGCTCTTTGTATGAATGGGCGGGGCTAGACTGCTGTAAGCTAAAAGAGGTGGGTATATGTAAATGCTTAGGCATTTGTGACATCACAAGTGAAAACTACTGCACCATACATCCAGTATCTCTTTGTAATACGAGGTGTTGTTCAGACAGCAGCAGTCCATTAATATAATAGTTATATAGCGCTGCTATGTGTTTCAGAGCACCGTCTATATGTTAGACACATAGGCTACATGTGTAACTGACCTGACTGCACTGCGTCTCTATCTAGAAACGATGAACGTGAGGATCGTGCCTTTGAGCCTGCTTCTGCTGTGGAGCGTGCAGCGCATTCGGACTTCTGATGGATCCGCTGGGGCCATGCACAGTGATCCCAACGAAGGAAGCGCCCTCATGGATGACAAAAGGCCTTTACAGGTCAAACCGAACACTGCGGTCGATGTTCCTGTGGGGAGAGCTGCAGATCTACAGTGTAGGAGTGAGAGCGGAGAGGGTAAACAAGCCATACCGCATTCGCCTCCATCTTAGCTTAGCACCACCATAAACAGACTTTATGGGACAGGCAATCCGGTTCACACCGTTTCCTCATTACTCCAACTGTGTTCTGTCCACCTAGACACACACAGGTGTGTGAAGTCTGCTTCTTAAGTTCTGCAAAGCTACAAGGCTAACGCAGCTAGCATTTAGCATTAGAATCATACAGCTACTGTGGGAATTAGCTTAAAGGCGGGTGGGTGTGCTGGAGTCTGTCCCAGCACACACTGGGGGGAGAGCAGGAAACACCCGGGACGGGCCACCAGTCCATCACAGGGCAGACACTCATACACTCACACACCTAGTGGGCAAAGTAGCATCTCCTGTTCACTTAACTGCAGGGCTTTGGGAGGAAACCGGAGCACCTGGAGGAGGAACCCCACACAGGGAGGAGGTGCAAACTCCACAGTACAGTAATCGAACCCAGACCCTTCTTGCTGTGAGGTGCCACCACTTGTCCTCTGAATTTAATCCTGCGGTGAAAACACACACACCCATTGCGGAGTGGTGGGTAGCTGTAGCCACTGCGCTCAGGAAGCAGTTGGTGGTTAGGGGCCTTCATCAAGAGCACTTCAGCTGTGTCCTTTTGGTTCCATTGTAGAGCAACACACAGAATCCGAACTGTTCACAGTGATGGTGAATGGAACCAGGCGTCCACCTTTAAAAGCTTCATCACAGAAAGTTACTACATTAAACTGCTAGAAATTCTCTTGGTACATGAGGCATTGGGACTGGCTAAAACTACTCTACACTCATCGTCAAAAGAACAGCTGCACCCAGAAGGAGGTGTGGGAGTGCAGTGGTGTTGGGAAGGAGGATAAAGGTGACCAGGATCAATAACTGATGATAAATTTAGACTGATATGATCAATATTTATTGAGCTACACATACAGAAGTCTGTCTCTCAGTATGGCGTCGGGCCGCCGTGTTTGCTAACCCAACACGCCAGACGTCTCGGTATGGAGCTGTAGAGGTTCCTAATGGAGTCCTGTGATAATCCATCCCATGCAGCTTGAACATCCTCACACAGTTCCTGCAGATGGTGCGGTAGGGGTGAAGGTGGAGGGACACCAGGCCTTCTGGACGTGTGACAACAAACAGCTCATCTTGGTGCTGACCACGGTGCCTCCACACACGGATTCGTTGGGCGTCTCCACCAAGACTAAAGCGGGGCTCGTCACTGAAGATGACCCGCTGCCATTCTGAGTCACTCCATGACAGTCTGGTACGACACCACTGCAGTCTTTGGTGACGGTGACGTGGTGTTAAGGACAGTCGTGGTAACGGTCTGTGTGCATGTAGTCCTGCGTGGTGCAGCCGTCTGCCAATGGTGCTGCACTAACAGGACGACTCATGGAGGACACCACCGCTCGCTGGAGGTCTGTAATCGTGGATGTTGGGTCAGTCAGGTACAGAGATCATGCCACTGCTTGTTTGTATTTTGGCTTATATACATTCATGGCGGAGGGGTACATGCAGGGTGTTGTTAGGCAAACTAGTGCCCAGATTTAGAACCATCATCCACACTGTGTATGTAAACTCAGAAGACCTGACGGTTTACTGGTGGGTCTGGTGTAAATAAATGTATTTATGGGTGTTATGGACATGGAGACCCCTGGTTCCCATCACCACCACTGTAAAGAACATCTGAGTAGTCAAATTTCCAATGAACCATTTCACACCAAGCCAATCATCTCAACAGCTGGATTGTGTAGGAAGTTTAGCAAAGAGGTTGGACTTCTATACCACGATAATAGACGACCCGTTGTCGTCAGTTGGAGTAAGAGGGAACCTGGTACTGCTTTATATTGCCATACTACTATTCAGTTCACGTACACTGTGCTTGTTCTTCTCTCTGGTCTCCAGGATTGGCGACATGGTGGCAGACCCCCTTTGGATCATTTGGAGGTGCAAAGTTTAGAGATAATGACCCAATTGATCTAAATAACGGAACCCTGAGGATCCCAAGGGCCACCTCAAGCCACACTGGCCTCTACCAGTGCCATCTAGTGGACAACAGGGGGACAACGGTCATTCCCTACACGGTCAACGTAGTGGAAAGAGCAAGGCCGAGGATGACCAGAGAAACCGAAGGTAGCGCGACGCAGCTGGTCCAAGGTGTAGTACCATCAGTGGTGGTCACCTTCCTGGTTGCATTCACACTCGGTGCCTTCAGCAGCCCCTACGTCATCAGGTGTCTCCAAAGAACAAGGGCCAGGATAGGCCGGAAACGAGAACGCCAGAACAGGCCGGGCGACATAGGCCTGTTCAGAATGGGCGCCAATGAAAACCCCGCCATGTCTGAGGATTCAGGCGCACCAACCACATCTACACCTGTTAAATCTCCCACAAAACAGTTGCAGCCAAAGGACCAATGTGATGGTGTTCAGGTGGAGGAGGCAGACGGGATGGAAGACGAAGCAGACGGAGCACAAGATGGAGGAGAAGAAGAGGGAACTCAAATACCTCCCAAGCGGAGAAGCAGAGTCATTAAATTATATAACTACGATGAAGAAGGGAAGAAATACGGCCACGTTACGGAGCCGGAGGAGGTGGTGGAGGAGCGTGAGCCTGGGCCCAGGCACAGGGTGATGTCTCTGACCAGACTCAACACCATCATGAGCCAGGCTGAAACACTTGACGGCCCTGCATCCAGAAAAGAGAGCAGCAGCTCAGTCGAAGTAGATGACCCGCCTCAAATCGAACCCGTAACGATGTAGTTCGGTGAAGAACACATGGGTGTAGTCGATCAGCGGAGACGTGTGGTGGCTACGAGGCTAAAGTAGCTAGCAAGTCATGGAAGCTTATGTACACAGGCTTGCTTTAATCATCACATGCTCACTTTAAACCACGTTAAAGACCCAAGTCCTACATTTGTGTGACTATTTACCAAAACCAGTCATAATTCATTTGTTCATATTCATAACCATTCATACTTCACAGCTGCACCCAGAAGGAATTCAATGGCAGAAATGAAACTTGGTGGGTAGGTGTGACATGGTGAGATATGCTACTGAACCCAGTTCCACACTCGACCGCACGTGTGACGTAAGCGAGGACAGGCCTTAACCCTGTATCTGACTGACCAAACAGCCATGATGATGGACATCCAGTGAGCAGTGGTGTCCTCCATGAGTCATGACGGCTGCACCACGCAGGACTACATGCACACAGACCGTTACCACGACTGTCCTTAACACCACGTCACCGTCACCAAAGACTGCAGTGGTGTCGTACCAGACTGTCATGGAGTGACTCAGAATGGCAGCGGGTCATCTTCAGTGACGAGTCCCGCTTTAGTCTTGGTGGGGACGCCCAACGAATCCGTGTGTGGAGGCACCGTGGTCAGCACCAAGATGAACGGTCTGTAGTCACACGTCCAGAAGACCTGGTGTCCCTCCACCTCCACCCCTACCGCACCATCTGCAGGAACTGTGTGAGGATGTTCAAGCTGCATGTGATGGATTATCACAGGAACCTCTACAGCTCCATACCGAGACGTCTGGAATCTTGGGTTAGCAAACACGGTAGCCCGACGCCATACTGAGAGACACTACCTTATCTTCCTTCCCATCAGCACTGCAAGCCCACACCTCCTTTTGGGTGGAGCTGTTCCTTTGATAATGTGGGCATGTAAAGAAGTTCTATGATTGGCTGTCCTGTATAGGGCTGTCCATGCTGAAACATTAAATGGGTGGGGCTAAACAGGTGCACATATGTAAATATGACATCACAAGACCAGGTCATAACTTTTTCCAGGTAAGGGCTGTGTGCACTGGCCTTTAAGTAATCTAACAGACACTGTATGACACAGTTCGACACAGTTCTGTACCTGACTAGGCCTACGATGAAAAATTCCCAGATATATAATAAACATACGCAAATCCGACACGAACCAAACACTGGTAAAGGTTTGGCCTCCATCGCTAATCAGTCATTTCCAATCTGGAAAACTCTTAAAGGATCTGTTTCAGCTTCCAAAGGTGCAACCATCCACACCAGAGATTCTCAAACCCAGCTTACAGTCACCGATATACAATGACCAATCCCTTACATTAAAGTTCAGGTAAACTCAACCTGATCCTGGACACTGGATTCAAGGTCCAGCCATCTGTAGAGTCCAGTCTGTAATTGCCCCCCACCCACCACTCCACGTTATATTAAAAAACGTGAGCCAGTCATGGAGAGAAAATAATATTTACATACAATTCCTTTATTTTCTTTTGAAAACACTATAAACAAGGTACAACTCAAAAAAAATAAAAGGGAAAGAAATATTACATGAACAGATGACTTCCCTCCACCAGATCATACAACACTGGCTATGTAACTGCTGCAACAGATGCGATACACACATGAAACAGTTCCCCTTTTCCGACGCGTTCCTTCTATAGTTAAATTAACACTGCAAGAGTCTCTGGGTAGTGACTGGTCCACCAGCGGCTCAGGGAACAGGGCGGCAGTCCTGGAGAGGAGTGTGACGTTCCGGACCGTTGAGTGGGAGGGGATAGCGTCCACTGATGTGCTTTATCTGCCTTGCTCTTAAATTTTTACATACATCACCAGCTTCCGCGCGGCATGGCCAGCTTCTGCTATAATGCCAGCCTGGCTTTCTGCCATTCCACAAACTCATCCAGCATCACCGGCCCTGAGGGGAGAAAAGCGAGGGGGTTGTGAGGGCAGCAGGAGAACATGGACGGTCTGATGGGAGTAAACTGAATGAATCTCTGAGAATCAGCAGCGATGAGTCGGCAGTCTGTATGATGATGATGGTGGTGATGATGATGGTCAGTTCTCCTGCGGCTCTTTCCATTTTTTCTTGTTTTTTCTTGTTTAAATTCTACAATAAAAGTCTTTTGGAATATTTAAAAAGATACATATGCCTCGTTATTGTTTATTAGGGGTGTAAAGATCTAAATTTGAGTGAGGCCAATCATTCCCTGAGTAGAGACACCTATCTCTTTCACACCAACACAGTGCCAGCGCTCGTGCCCTTTCTGATGCTGGCTCCCAGGATCTACTTAACCCGTTACAGTACAGACCCCCTTTTCCACCGGTATGAGAGCCCGAGCGATTGCGCATCTCGAGGTGGGCGGTCCTTCAACTGAAAACTTTACTTCCTGCTTTGCGAGCATCTCTCTCACCGCCCAGAACCAACTCGTTCAGCATTTGTGCACAGCCCGGAGAGACCGTCATAGACCAGGGTTATGTGGTAGACGACCCACAGCTTGGTTTCCTCTCTCCGTTATGAAGGTGGACTATAAGCAGCTCGGTAAGGTTCTTAGCTATCTGTAATGTGTCTACTCTTCTATTACAGGTCTCCTGCACGTATCGAATGGCAAATGTTTTGAATTGAATTGGTCACGTCGTAGCTCATTAGAGAACAGGCGTCCTCCTTCCGAATGCACTCATCCAGGAGAACATCACCGGTGGGATTTGACTACTAGAGTTCAGTTAGGTCCAGTTCCTTGCGCAACAGCACACGCCTTTAGCACTTGCATCACGGGTTCCACGGTTCCAGACCAGAGAGTTAATGGTGCTGGAATGGAACCGATTCTCTTTTTGGACGTGAACCGGCTTATTTTTGGCACTGGCACCACGTTGGTGGAAAAGGACTACCTTAAATTCCTATCTTCCAGGTTTAGCCCACCAGGGAAGTGAGACACAGACAGAAGGGGGCAGTGAGCACATTCACCCGGAGCGGTAGGCAGCCCTATCCACTGCACCCGGGGAGCAGTTGGGGGTTAGGTGCCTTGCTCAAGGGCACTTCAGTAGTTACTGACGCCACAGGTAATCGAGCCAGCGACCCTCTGGTCACAAGGCTGGTTCCCTAACCTCTAGCTCACGGCTGCCCTGAATTTCCACTATACAAACCACCGATCCCCAGCCAAAGCTGGCGCACCCTGTTGTAGCCTTTAGTGTCCCTAGTGTTTCAATTTTAAATGGTACAAATAAATGAATAATTATTATTAATTTAAAATCAACAAATTATCAGCTATTTATTCACCCAACCCAACCACCCTCGCAGTATGCAGGTCAGGGGACCTCCAGAACCAAAATTTGGACCCACTGGTGTGATGGAGGCGACATAAAAGGACAAACACGAGACACACAGAAAGACATCAGTGAGACTTACAGGCTCCGTCCTCGTCGTAATTACTGAGGTCTGGATTTACAGTGCGACTAAACTCTAAGACGTTGTACCACTGGTCCTTGTTCATGACCTTATACTTGGATTGCTAAAGGGGAGGGAGAAACAAGAGAGGGGAAAGTCACACACTGTCCACACAGCAGATCATTAGTCAGAGCAAACACTGGATATTAATAAAAAGTCACAATCAACTTTTTACAGGCATCACAGGTGAGGGTTAACACTGTACAGCTTTACAAACACAGACAGGCTCAAAATATTAATATTCAGCTCCTTTAAAGCACTAAACAGTTTCTCTCTCTGTGAATCATGCACAAACTATCTACTGCCTTATTCTGTTCATTAGAGTTTTACTTCATCTTCACTAACTACTCTCATGTCTTCTGTGAACATCTGCTATAGTCACAGGGGGAAAAGATCAAATCAAGAGGTTCTGAATCTGATGAGTAAAGTTAATGAGCTCAGTCTTTTTAAGAAGCCCCCCTCTAAAGGAAAGTCTTTAAAACCTACTGATTATGGCAACTGGATTATTATTACTATTATTATTATTGTTATATCCTCTTAAAATGATGACCAATGGATCCCCACACAGTACAACAAATGTCAGACATAAATAAATTCATTAATTAAAAAATCTAATTTTTTGGTTTGTTTTTTAACGTGTTCAGTTACATTACAGTATACACATACTAGGCCATTGACTAAGCATGCTATCCAGTCTCTGCAAAACTAAATCAGTCTCCCCAAAGCTTAGGCAAAGGTTGTGCAACACCTGGGCTAACACAGGCGATACGACGCAGCAGTATGAACACCTATTTCAATCTTCAAAGAGCAACCAGACACACCTCCAAAAACTGATGAAACACAGGAAACAGGGGCCATGTCCTTCCAAGCAGCAGGGCCAGCATAGACTTCGCCGTGTCCATGTCTAGACTACGCTGGTCTTTATCCTGGAGGTGTCAACAATAAAATACAGAAATAAAAAAATAAGACAAAATGTTAGAAGTGGGCTCATACTCATCAGCCATCAATAAAATCTATCAAACTGAGCTTAAAATACATTTTAAATTAAATTAACTTTATGCAATACTGATAATCTCCAATCATGACATCACCACTGATTCACTCGATGCATATTGAATATGACTGCTTTAGGAATATGTGGCAAAATGTGGCTTAATCCTGGTATTTTGTATGCATGTTGTGCAGCCATATTTCAAACCATCTTGATCTATAAAGGTACAAATGAGACCCAAAAGACAAACCTCACCCTGGCAAAGTCAAAGGCATATCTGTAAATGTTCTTGAACACAGCCGGGTCGTTCAGCTGTGAGCGCAGGTAGTCGAGCTTGCCTTGTAACCTTTCTGTACAGTCACATCTGTAACGGAGAGAAAAGAGGGCAAACGGTGAAATGGGACGGCTCCACAGTCATGTGCCTCCTCACACTGGAGCTCGCTTTACAGCTGACTGAGAAAGATAACTCCTAAAACACAGAAACCATTTTTCATCAGAATTACTAATGGAACATATTTACATGGGGCGGTAGTTATTTTCAGAAGTCCCAGGGTTACTCAGATGTGTGATCACTTGGCAGTGTGGATATCGTTATAAATTTGCTCATCAAACACAAGGAGGCACTTTTTATCCTACATGTCTTACATGTAGCAGGTCAAGATTATCAGAACACCGTTAGTTTAGACCCTTTCAGAAAGTCTTAGACCAGGACGCTTGGGAGGCATCTAAACAGGACAAGGATGTATATTGTGTTCATGGAAAAGAGGATCAAGCAAAACAAGGGGCAACAAGGCTGGAGGGTTTCAGAGCCAGGTTTCAAAGTTGTGCTGAACATGTCTGTCTGTCTTTGTCCATCTGTGTGTGTGTGCGTGTCTGTCTGTCTGTCCGTCTGTCTTTCTGTCCATCGGTGCATGTCTGTCTGTCTGTCTTTCTGTCCATCGGTGCATGTCTGTCTTTCTGTCCATCGGTGCGTGTCTGTCTGTCTGTCTTTCTGTCCATCGGTGCGTGTCTGTCTGTCTGTCTTTCTGTCCATCGGTGCGTGTCTGTCTGTCTGTCTTTCTGTCCATCGGTGCGTGTCTGTCTGTCTGTCTGTCCATCGGTGCGTGTCTGTCTGTCTGTCTTTCTGTCAATCGGTGCGTGTCTGTCTTTCTGTCAATCGGTGCGTGTCTGTCTGTCTGTCAATCGGTGCGTGTCTGTCTGTCTGTCTGTCAATCGGTGCGTGTCTGTCTGTCTGTCTGTCAATCGGTGCGTGTCTGTCTGTCTGTCTGTCAATCGGTGCGTGTCTGTCTGTCTGTCAATCGGTGCGTGTCTGTCTGTCTGTCTTTCTGTCCATCGGTGCGTGTCTGTCTGTCTGTCTTTCTGTCCATCGGTGCGTGTCTGTCTGTCTGTCTTTCTGTCCATCGGTGCGTGTCTGTCTGTCTGTCAATCGGTGCGTGTCTGTCTGTCTGTCAATCGGTGCGTGTCTGTCTGTCTGTCTGTCAATCGGTGCGTGTCTGTCTGTCTGTCTGTCAATCGGTGCGTGTCTGTCTGTCTGTCTGTCAATCGGTGCGTGTCTGTCTGTCTGTCTGTCAATCGGTGCGTGTCTGTCTGTCTGTCTGTCAATCGGTGCGTGTCTGTCTGTCTGTCTTTGTCCATCGGTGCGTGTCTGTCTGTCTGTCTTTCTGTCCATCGGTGCGTGTCTGTCTGTCTGTCTGTCTTTCTGTCCATCGGTGCGTGTCTGTCTGTCTGTCTGTCCATCGGTGCGTGTCTGTCTGTCTGTCTGTCCATCGGTGCGTGTCTGTCTGTCTGTCTGTCCATCGGTGCGTGTCTGTCTGTCTGTCTGTCCATCGGTGCGTGTCTGTCTGTCTGTCTGTCTTTCTGTCAATCGGTGCGTGTCTGTCTGTCTGTCTGTCTGTCTTTCTGTCAATCGGTGCGTGTCTGTCTGTCTTTCTGTCAATCGGTGCGTGTCTGTCTGTCTGTCTTTCTGTCAATCGGTGCGTGTCTGTCTGTCTGTCTTTCTGTCAATCGGTGCGTGTCTGTCTGTCTGTCTTTCTGTCAATCGGTGCGTGTCTGTCTGTCTGTCTTTCTGTCAATCGGTGCGTGTCTGTCTGTCTGTCTTTCTGTCAATCGGTGCGTGTCTGTCTGTCTGTCTGTCTGTCTTTCTGTCAATCGGTGCGTGTCTGTCTGTCTGTCTGTCTTTCTGTCAATCGGTGCGTGTCTGTCTGTCTGTCTGTCTTTCTGTCAATCGGTGCGTGTCTGTCTGTCTGTCTGTCTGTCTTTCTGTCAATCGGTGCGTGTCTGTCTGTCTGTCTGTCTGTCTTTCTGTCAATCGGTGCGTGTCTGTCTGTCTGTCTGTCTGTCTTTCTGTCAATCGGTGCGTGTCTGTCTGTCTGTCTCTCTTTCTGTCCATCTGTGTCTGTCTGTCTCTCTTTCTGTCCATCTGTGTCTGTCTGTCTCTCTTTCTGTCCATCTGTGTCTGTCTGTCTGTCTGTCTGTCCGTCTGTCTCTTTCTCTCTCTCTCTCTCTCTCTCTCCCCTCAGAGATGTATGCCACTGAGTGTGTTCTTACTGCAGTAGAGTCATTCCTTTGAGCCATTCTTCTTTAGTGAAAAACCCCATATTTGGTGCTTCTAGTTTCCAGGCTAAAACTAACATGATAATCTGAAAAATAAAGACAAAACAAGACAAATCAGCCCACATGCAAGATCTACACTCCAAATCTGCTTTTTAAAAAGACACATACACACAATATTTACTGACCGGCGGGAGAAACTCTGAAATACTCACATTCTCTGGTTCAACCCCGATATCCTCGCAGAACTTCTCCATCCCTTCTGGACCAACCACGTCATCAGACCCTGAGGGGAGCAAAATCAATTCAGTGATCAATAAATTAGCTAGGACGGTGATATCACTTCATTCACATTTGGATTACAGCTAAACTAGTAAGATGTGAACACAGTCACTTAAAGTCAAGTAAGGATCCACAGGGGTTTGGTGTGAACTTACCAACTTAGAACTGTTCTGATAGAACCCAGACCTCTGAAGAGTTTAATGCCACCAAAGGCAACAGTATGTTATAAAGTTAAATGGTTGTAAGTACAGGTCTGACGTCGATAGGAGAGCCCCGGAGGAAGCTTTGGTGTGTATAACTTTAAATCCAGTGGTGCACGCAGGACAGAATGGCAGGGGGGGGGGGCTGAACTGCTGCCCGTCCTGTGTGGCCTGATGCTGTTGCTACATCTGCTCTGCCTGGGAGCCACTGGGAGCCCTTACCACCACGGAGCTCTGGCTGTCCTGCACTGTGGAAGTTCGGCCTGCGCCTGCTGACCCATCTTTGAACCACCAACATAACTACAGACTAATCAGACACTATACTCTGCTTTCTAGTGCTGTCTTGTATCTGGTGTTGACCCGAGGAGGATGGGTTCCCCCTTTGAGTCTTGGTTCCTCTTGAGGTTTCTTCCTTCCTAACTAAGGGAGTTTTTCCTTGCCACTGTCGCCCTCGGCTTGCTCACTGGGGGCTCGAACACCAGATTCTTTGTAAAGATTCATTGTAAAGCTGCTTTGTGACAACATCTGTTGTAAAAAGCGCTATAAAAATAAATGTTGATTAATTGATTGATTGATTGATGTGTGTTCTAGACATGGAGACCCTCGGTTCCCATGACCACCACCACTGTAAATAACAGTCTGAAAGTTTCTACAATAAACCATTCCACACCAAACCACCCTGACTGCCGTTGTTTACATCTCAACAACATCTCTATTATATAGAAACAAAAATGGAAAAAAAAAAAAAAACCCACACACCACACACACACCAACAACAGTCTTGTTAACAAGAATAAGAATCATGTACCTGCATACTCATAAAACCATGCGATGCACTTCTTGTTAGAGAACTGATCTTCAGGATTTATCAATCGTCCCGGAGTCTGTGTCCTACAGTAACTGGAGACAGATTGCAGAAATTTTAAACAAACAAATCATTTATTTATTTATTTAAATCATAATTTGATAAATTCAAGCTTATTTAAGTTTATAAAGACACAAAAATCATCAACATCCTTAAAGGCATAGAACCCATCTGGACTTTAATCTGAAATCAAGATATAAACATGCACATATGTACATGTATTTATGTAAACAACACACGATCCGTTATCAGCAAAGAAGCTACACCTGTATACATTTCAGCATATGGGCTCAGTCATACCAAAACTTTGTATTCTATTCTGTTTGTATTTATTTAGTTCAGCGCCGTTTGAAAACAGCAGCCTCCCTTTACACTGTGTGAGCATTTCTTTAAGAATGGAGGGACAGAAACAGCACATGATCTGACTACAGTAACACAGGTGCTTTCACAGTTCTGGCATTTGAGCAACAATCATCATATAATTGAGATAAATGATTAAATTATACAAACTGCTGATTCAATTCTTATTTATTGCTTCTAACTATTAAAAAATAAGCCTAAGTGACTAAACATGTTGATAAGCCACTTGCTAGCAGTGTGTACAAAGAAGCACTGGATGCTGGACATCCTGATGATGTAATCCAGTACTCACACCAACGTCTAGAGTTAGGAGTAGAGTCGAGCTAAGCTACCAAGCTAACAATCATATATTACATCCCCACTAGAGCACTGAGTTAGAAGTCCCACAATGTCTCTGAATTCTTTCACTACCTTATATGTACATGCATTTGACCCCAAATTCACATTTTGCAGTATAGAATACTTCATCATTACGATGGGCCCACATCACCATGCAGAATTCTAACAGAGGAGGAGAGAAGGAGTTTCCGGACACTACCTTGTTATTTTGCACTTTCTGATGATTGTGTCTTCAGAGCCGGAGGACTTTCTCTTCTTTTTCACAGGCATAACGTAGTTTCCAAAGGGCTGATTTAGTCTAACTGTGTTTGGATAACAAGACATTTAGAAAGATGATCACAGCAGATATTCTTCACTTACTAAATAAATTCCTGAATGTGACTATACCTGCGTACTTTTGGTCTTTTTGTCCATTCAAGTCGACAAGATCCTTGAGAAAGAAAAAAATAAAAATAAAAAACAAATAAAGTTAAGCAACCCAACATCAGAAGTCTTAAGTATGAAGGAATCACATTAGCTGAATAAAATAAAAGAATATGCTGCCTTTATTTTTAAAGGCTGAAAAAGGAATTCAATTCTGATAAAGATGTGACAACAATAACTGGCATCATATATGAAAATACACTCATCAGCAAAAGAACAGCTGCACCAGGAGGAGGTGTGGGAGTGCGGTGGTGTTGGGAAGGAGGATGAAGGTGACCAGGATCAATAACTGGTGATAAATTTAGACTGATATGATCAATATTTATTGAGCTACACATACAGAAGTCTGTCTCTCAGTATGGCGTCGGGCCGCCGTGTTTGCTAACCCAACACGCCAGACGTCTCGGTATGGAGCTGTAGAGGTTCCTGATGGTGTCCTGTGATAATCCATCCCATGCAGCTTGAACGTCCTCACACAGTTCCTGCAGATGGTGCGGTAGGGGTGGAGGTGGAGTGACACGGGATGTGTCACGCGTGACAAACAGTTCATCTTGGTGCTGACCACGGTGCCTCCACACACGGATTCGTTGGGCGTCTCCACCAAGACTAAAGCGGGACTCGTCACTGAAGATGACCCGCTGCCATTCTGAGTTACTCCATGACAGTCCGGTACGACACCACTGCAGTCTTTGGTGACGGTGACGTGGTGTTAAGGACAGTCGTCGTATCGATCTGCGCGTGCGAAGTCCTGTGTTGTGAGGCCGTATGCCAATGGTGCTGCACTAACAGGATTCGCATCTCTCACCATGTCAAACCTACCCACCAAGTTTCAATCCTTCTGGGTGCAGCTACTCTTTTGAAGAGGGGTGTGAGTGAGTGAGTGAGTGAGTGAGTGAGTGAGTGAGTGAGTGAGTGAGTGAGTGAGTGAGTGAGTGAGTGAGAGAGAGAGAGAGACCTGAAGGCCTATACAGTTTGCAAACAGCTGTAGTGGAACGGATGCTGGACCAAGAAACTACTCACAAGTCTATCCAGGGTTTGAGATACGTTCTTTATCTCCGCCAGCCCGTATCTTCGGAATAAAGATGAGAAGAGGTTTGAGTTACAATCACTTCTTATTCAGCGACACAACAAAGGAACTCTGATGCAACAGGAAAAAACCCAATCTTCTAATTGCCGTTTCTTGTTATCAGCAATCACAATGCTGCTTAAACCACAGCGGAAATGTCAGGACGAGGACGACCTCTAACGTGCTCCGTCTCACACTCTCTTACTAGAGGTGCACGACTAAAGGCAGCCAAGTTCAGCATCACCAGACTAAACAAGTTACCGTTAGTACTGGATGCTGGTAGGATGGCTTGTGCTATACCTGACTGTTTCTGCACCACAGCACTGGAGCAGCATTATGTATGGCCCATTGGAGAGTGAACAGATGTCATTATATTGCCATGGCTGATAGAAAGCACTGGAAACGTGCGGGTGTGCTTCAGGTGTTTATTTAGCCCCCAAAGTGCAGGTGTTGGGCACACAAACCCAAAAGGTTGCTGTAAAGACACTGGAATCAGCCATCACATTAAAAGCCTTGTATCTACACTTACTCTCCATTGTATCAGCTCCACTGACCATACAGGACACTCTGTAGATGTACAGGTCCAGACTGTAGTCAGTCTGTTCTTCTGTATGCTGTATTACCCTGTTCTTCAATGGTCAGGACCCCCACAGGACCACCACAGAGCAGATATGATGTGGGTGGAGGATCACTCTCAGCACTGCAGTGACACTGACACTGGTGGTGGTGTTAGTGTGTGTGGTGCTGGTGTGAGTGGATCAGACACAGCAGTGCTGCTGGAGTGTTTAGACACTGTGTCCACTCACTGTCCACTCTATTAGACACTCCTACCTTGCTGGTCCACCTTGTAGATGGACAGTCAGAGACGATAGCTCATCTGCTGCTGCACAGTGCAGTGTTGGTCATCCTCTAGTCCTTCATCAGGGGTTACAGGACGCTGCCCCACAGGACGCTGTCCCACAGGACGCTGTCCCACAGGATGGCGCTGGTTGATGGACGATTCTCAATCCAGCAGTGACGCTAAGGTGTCCAGAAACACTGCTGTGTCTGATCCACTCACACCAGCACCACACACTCTAACACAGTGTCACTGCAGGGCTGAGAATGATCCACCACCCACATCATACCTGCTCTGTGGGGGTCCTGTGGGGGTCCTGACCATTGAAGAACAGGGTAATACAGTATAGAGAGAAACAGATGGACTACAGAACAAAATGAAACCTAACAGATCTGCCCGTTACGGCACGAAGCTAAACACGTCAAAACCTGTCAGGCGGTTTCGGGGAAATGCTGGCGTACTTGTGCACAGTGAAGTGAAGAGGCATGCATCTACTACAGTCCTATTTCACCCCACTGTCTGCTACGGGGCTCCGCACCAATGTGGAACTGCCCACAAGTGCATGATGTAACGTCTGTAACAGACCTCAGGGTTTCTAAGGCTAAGCGTCAGCTTTAAAGGTGTATTCCACCTAATCCCATGTGGTTCAGATTACACAGAGGGCCCTGAGGTTTTAGCTCGTGAATGATCCTCGCGATTCACTGTGGTGTTTAACCAGGAGCTGCGCCGCCTGAAATCAGAGAGCACGATTGCGAAATAAAGCTGTGACTTGCTGTTATTCACACTGTCTACTGACTAACGTAGATAACGAAAGCAGAAGGACGAGTGAGGTGAACTGCTTCAAGCCTCCGACCACCATCACTCTTTCCGGGAAAACATAGTTGCCGATCTCATAGTTTGATGGCGAAGGCACTCAATGACTCCTCTAACTGCTGTAGCTATGGTATATTTATTTTTAAATAATATTAATTATTATTAATGAATTAATTAGTGTTACATTAATTATTATATTATTACTGAGAATTATTTTTTATTCAGTCATTTGTGTTATATGAATTAATTATAGCACTATTGAGCTTAATGCTATATTCTAATTTATAATTTAATGTGTTCATTTATTTAGTTATAGTAAGTAATTTGTGTTACATGAATTATTATAGTATTATCATTATTAGCTTTATTTTTTATTACTATAATTTAATGTGTTCATTTATTTATCATTAACTTGTTTATTGATCACTTGTATTTATTTTAAATTAAACACTGTTATATTTTTATTTATTAAATGTATTTATTTATTTGTTTGTTTGTTTGTTTGTTTATTACTTAGAAAAACAGAGAAGTCAAAACGTGTAGCACTCAAAGATGGTTCTTTAGTGAAGGGAATACTTCTATCTAGAACCACAAGCTCTATATAGAACCATTTGCATGCTTAACTGGTTCTCTGCATAGTGACACAGTACCTCAGACTGATGTGTGAGAACGTATTTGGTTCTATACAGAACCTTTTTGAAAACAGCTCCAAAACAGGTTCTGCTATTGATACCATGTCACGCTTGTGTACAATGCTACACACAGAACCATTTCCAAAAGGGTTGTTTCTATACTGAGTCATATACAACGAACAGAACCCCATGCAAAGAACCACTAAAGCATGTAAATGGTTCTAAACAGAACCAATCCCTAAAATAAACAACTCCTGGCTCTTTTTTAAAAGAACACACATGTGAAGGTTGTCGTTACGGCTGCTGGATATTTGGTTTGTTAGATTAGATGGGGGTGTACCAACACTGAAAACCCCAAAGCCGGGTTCTCCAGTGAAAGGAACCCAAACAGCTCTGTGGTAAGACCGTGGCTGTCGGTACAGAGGCTCCGGAGCAGGGACTCCATTTTAAACAAAAACTCCTCTGCTACGCAGGACTGTGAACACTGTGGGGTTCAGACGTTAGGACTGTTGTTCAGGGCAGCTAGCGTCGACACACACCGCCTCGCATTCAGCTTCACCGTCTGTAAACCTCTCATTGTTCGGCGTCTGTCCGCCAAACACTGGGGATAAGGTGCTAATAGCTGCTACGCTAGTTCGCCGGGTGCTCAATAAAAGCTAACGGCTAACTAACGTCATCTAGTGAGAAAACAACAGCGGTGAAAACGTCCGAGCCTGAAGAGCTCAGGAGGTCCTGCTCTAGCAATATCGCTCATATCATGTGAGTTATCAGAGAAAATATTGATCAAACCTGAGACAGTCCGAGTCCAATCTAATCTTCGTGCTCAGTAAACGAACATTCCCAGCGCAGCTCCTCCTGCGTCTGAAATCTGTAACCGAGAGCCGTTTCCTGTTTAACATCCGGGTCACACGTGACAAAATAAAAGTCCTTTGACGCCCGCAGGAGAAATGTTTGGCTTTTGTGTAAAGCTTTTTCCTTTATGAAACTTTATGAAAATATGAACATTTTATATATATTTGTATGTTAAAACATTAAGATTATTTTTTAAAAATATTAAACTTTTAAAAAGAAAAGTCTCAAACATCTTGCTTGTAACAAATTAAACTTTGCTGAAACAAAAATAAAAAATGTTTTCAATTACAATTCCATGTCACCATATAGTTCTAAAACTGTACATGTTAAAATGTAAAATAAATCCTAAAAATAAAAAGTTATTTTTTAATAAATATTAATTTAATTTAATATTATCATGTGGAGGGGATATTGATGAGACCAATTATTTATGGGCAAAATGTAACTCCTGTTGATATAACTGTAGGAACATTCTTGTACTGACACAAAACTACTAAAAAAGAATCTCAAAATGTAAGGGTACGCAAAAGCAAATAATTATTTAAAAAAATATAAAAAAATTTAACATTAATAAAGCATGAAAAAAATGGAAACGTCTTACTACACGTTGCATGCTTATAGAGCTGTTTTTGTCACTGTGCTTTTAAGACAGATGTTAATTAGCTCTGATTAGACTAGATATGCCTTGCTATTTTTGAAATCCAAATTTAAGAACACTGTCATAGTAACAAAACACCACCACCACAGTGTCACTGCAGTGCTGAGAATGATCCACCACCCACATCATACCTGCTCTGTGGTGGTCCTGTGGGGGTCCTGACCATTGAAGAACAGGGTAATACAGTATACAGAGAAACAGATGGACTACAGTCTGGACCTGTACACCTACAGAGTGCCCTGTATGGCGCTGATACAGTGGACAGTGAGTGTAGATACAGGGAGGTGGTTTTAATGTTATTCCTGATTGGTGTCAAATTATATATATATATATATATATATATATATATACACATATATACACACATACATATATAGCATAATGTATGTGACACTATAAACACAAATAACTCATAACACAGCAGATACACAGACTGTGTGAATACAGGAGTGTATGGTACCACACTAAGCAATGACAACAAACTGAAGATAAGGATTTACGTTCTATGTATCCATTCTTTATTTTTCTTTTTTTAATAACTAACCACTTTTATTTTGTAGTATTTCGGCAGCATGGAAAAAAACGCGAAGTTGTTTCCGCCGTTCAACAAAAACGAAATGACATTCCATTTAAATCTACTAGCTATGAATCCAGATGTTGACGTGTGCTCTACAGCGAAGCTTCCGGTGTCCCTCCACGTGTAGATAAGCATAACCTCCCTCATAAAATTGTACATAACATTGCATAGCAATAACCCCTTTAGAGGTGCCGTCCAGGTTTTAGGGAGCAACCTTTCACGTTTAAAGAGACAGGTTTTATGATGACGTGGGTTTGATGAGGTCCAGGATGTTCAGCTCCTTATGCCCATTCACATACAGATCTCCAGCGCCGTGATGTGCCATGCTTCTGAAGAGCGTCCTAATTACAGTCCTAATTCCAGCTCCTCCAGCTCCTTCAGCAGCTGCGCCTCCTTCTGCATCTTCTCCAGCTGTGGGTTAAAGTGAGAGCAGTTATAAAAGGATACTAAGATTATTATTACCATATTCAGAGGATATTCAGCTTATAACCCATAAGAGCCCAGACTGATTCCCCCTACAGAAAAATGAGGAGGGGTCAGTTATAGGTCAATCTTATTATGACAACAATGTCACATGGTGTCTTCTCGAATTTTTTTTTTTTGGGTCAAAATGCAGATGTAACATAGGCCTCAACAGCCATTCTGAAACTTGCGTTCTAGAAATGGGGTCAGCACGGGTTCTATGCAAAACACAAGCTTTTAAAACGAGCTGGGATGCGTCGCAAGCACTAACCAATCGCATCGCCATTCTGTAAATGAGGTCACACATTAGCAAATACACAAACTGTCACATGACTGCACCCGGGATGTTCAGTGTAGGTTTCCTAGGTGAAAGGTAAAGCTCTATATGAAACGGTCAGACGGTTTAGGGGCTTGTGATGCATACGCTACTCTGGGCTCCTATCCGAAGCAGAGTACCTGATTCTTCTGCATTTGCTTGCCGGATGCTTGCTGCTCCTTCAGCTCCTCTATCGCCTTAAGTTTCTGGGGAAACAAAACCAGAAGTGCTTTAGCCTCCTATAAACCTACACCTTTACTGCTTTCAGTTCAAAACAGCACAAAGACATATGGCAACGATAAGACAACGTGTGGGCGGTTAACAGTGTTCAGTAATTGTTTGGGTGCTGAGGAGAGCTGTTCTTGTAGCCACTACTTGATAACACTTCAGCTGCTTAACACTCTGAAGGGTCTGTTATGGTACATACAGCTCTGGAAATAAATCAGAGCCCACTCCAGCTTCTTCTTAAATCAGCGTCTCCACATGTACAGCAGGTTCTCAGTGAGGAACCGAAGGTTGGGTTCTAGCTTTACTGGCAGATACAGTGAGCGTCTGGTTCATAAGAACAAGGTCCAGCAGCAAACACACAGGACACCACAGCTACAGACTGGCAGAGGGCTAGGGTGACTTCTTCCGAGCTCAGATCTGTCCTCTGGCGGGTGGGGCATTTTGAAGCACATTATACAGCTCTGGAAAAATCGAAGCGCCCACCTGAACATGATCAGTGTCTCTAGGTGTACAGGTTCTGGGTTTGTGTTGGACCAGAATCCCTCAGTTCTGTTTGATTCTCTACACTACTGGAACCATGTCTCCCAAACTCCAGATCAGATATTGTATTAGATCTGTTTATTTAGAAAATCACTAATGACCTCCAGAAGCCTGTTTTTAGAACCATGCTCGCTGTGCGTTTCACCCCAGCCACCGCTCGCCAGTCTCTCTGTAGGTCACTCGAGGTCATCTTACGGTGGGTAAGGGACACTGGAATGCGGGGGCGCTCATCACGGTCAGTAGAGAGTGGGTTTGGCCCTCTGCCAGTCTGTAGCTGTGTTGTCCTGTGTGTTTGCTGCTGGACCTTGTTCTTGTGAACAAGACGCTCACTGTATCTGCCAGTAAAGCTAGAACCCAACCTTCGGTTCCTCACTGAGAACCTGCTGTACATGTGGAGATGCTGATTTAAGAAGAAGCTGGAGTGGGCTCTGATTTATTTCCAGAGCTGTATGTACAGAGTGAGTGGAGAGAAAACAATGTGGGTTGTATGTATTGGGAGATCACCTATGCAAAAAATGATGCGTATGGAGAGTGAAGATACATTACGGTGAGTATATATACAGTATGTAAAGTAACTGTGCAGATAAGAATAGTGCATAAAGGCATACAGTTCAGTGCAGTGATGCAGTTAAAATAGGGGTAAATATTCAATAACCATTCTGATATATATTTATTGAATCTAGCACTGCTTAAAGCTTTGATAACAGAAATATTTCTTAAAATATTAAAACTAAACTTTAAATATTTGAAACCACTGAGGCTTTAGGAAAGGATGGCACCAGAGGGGCTTTGCAGCTACCCCCCCAACCAAAATGACGTGGTTAAGCTAACAAGCTAAGGACATTTTTTCTTCTCCTATAAAACGATCATTCCGGAACGGGCTGTTATTAGAGCAGCTAAGAAATCGAAGATCACGTACCTTTTTTAAATTCTTAATCTTTTTGTCCGTTTCGGGGTCTCCAGATGTTACAGCAGTGTGACTAGCAGGTGCTGGTGCTGGCTCTGATGCTGGAGAAGCTTCCTCATCCGTCTTGGCTTCCTGTATTGATAGAACAGGGACAAAATTAACACATACAAGTGATTATAGATATCAGAAGGCCCGTCGTTACAGGGAAGATAGCAGAGCAACTAAACATGCCCCCTTAGTTACCGAACCTGTTTAGCTGCTTTCTTCGCTTCTCGTTTCCTCTGGTTCTTCAGAGCCGCCTTAGACATTGGCTTATCTCCACCAGGCTTCATGTTCTGAGGCGGTTCCTCTTCATGCTAGCAGAGTGGAAGGAGATTAGATGAGCTTTAGGCCCAATACCATTTCACACCTGGCCCCTAACATTTAGCACTACCCCTCCATTTTGAGCGTTCACGGTTAGAGGTAGGGTTGTCCTGATTGGTGCTGAGATGGAGGGGTAGGATGAAGTGTTAGGGCTACATGGCCCTTCAAACGACACTCCGAAGGCACACTCCAAACGGACTGTTATGAGGAAAATTCCCAGAATGCACTGCGAACATGGTTACGATGGCTGCACAAGCGACCGGAGACTTATAAATATGAGTATGTCTCTGTTAAAAAGCCGCTGTACTGTAAGATCACCATGGTAACAGCGGTTTATGGTTATTTTTTTCATAACACGTGCACAAATCACTAGTAATACGCTGATGTCTTTCCCCGTTCCACCTTAAATGCAGCAGTAATTATGCTCTGGTACCTGAGGTTGCTGCACTATTTAAGGTGGAAAGGGGAAATCTGATCATGAAGCTGGTGCTACAGTCAGCTTTATATCACCAAAGAATTCCAGGTGGTAATGATAAATAATTGCCCCACCTTTTTGAAGGTTGGTTGGTTGGATGGATGGATGGATGGATAGATAGATAATTTATTGATCCCAGAGAGAAATTTAAGAGTATGGTGCCCCAGTATAACAGCTCCTAGCCGTACGGTCTGAATTGAAACAATACATATGGTGAGCAATTCAAGTTCTGAGCATCACATGAACTCACCAGTTTGTAGCTGCTAGTCTCTGGCTTGTTGCGGAGGGCAGGAGGTCGGTAGGCCTGGGCAGGTTTAGCTTCAGTGCTGCCCAACTCGCTGGGCGCCGCCTGATACTTCACTGCTTTCTCTGGGAACGTTCCAGCAGGGAATGGCTGCCAGACCACTTCCCAAAGCTCTTTATCGGCGGGCATGTCCTGCTTGTACAGGACCGTTCCGGTGTAGTGCCAGATTTTGAAGCCGTTGCTGACCCTGAGCCTGGGCGAGCAGGTGGCCGTCACAATGTGCTCTCCGTCAGGGGACCAGGAGAAGGAGGTGGTGTCTGCAGCCTGGGGTTTGGACACCTGCTTATACTTCTTCACATCCCACACTTCCATCTGCCCCCTGAGGTTTCCGAATCCTGCGAGGACCAGGATGTGGCCCTGGGGGCTGTAAAACGCTGCGTTGCGGGGTCCCGTGCCAAAGTCAAAAACAGACTCACACTTCAGGTTGAAGACTGTGGCTTTGGCCGGCATGAAGCCGTACACGACACAAAACTCGGAGGAGCTGGGGCTCCAGGACACATCATAAATAGGGCCGTTCTTGGCTGTTCAGAAAAAGAGACAAAGCAGAGGATTATGATTAGTAACACGTCACCCTTTAACAAAAATTATTCAAGTTTTTATTCTGTTTTTTATTATTATAGCTTTAAATAACACCCACAAAAACCCAGGTTTTAAATAGCCACTGTTAATAACTTATTATAAGCTCCCCGGACAAAAAACGAGTCTCCTCTGTGATGTTCTGGGGGTGTTTTAACATTGGTTGAGATGACAGTAAATGTAAACCACAGAGCCTACACTGAGCTGCTGGACATCCAGGGTTTGCCTTTTGCTCGTCATCATCATCCTCAGGAACATAACATTCCCATCACTGTATTCCAAGCTGACCATTCCTGCATTCACTGGGCTGCAAAGGTGACTAATGGGCATGATGAACATTCAGGAGCATTCACACATCTTCACTGGTCTGCCAAATCCCCAGCCAAATCAAAAATCTGTAGGACCACATGGAGCAACCGGTACAATGCCAGGGAAGCCATCTACCAAATCTCGTCCCAACATCACTGTCTGACCTCACAAATGCTGTTTTTACTGAATGGGCAACAATTCCCACAATTCCCACAGACACACTCCAAAATCTTGTGGAAAGCTTTCCCAGATAAGTGGGGGATTTACAGCAGGAGAAAGAGCACCAGCTCCATAATAATGGCCAACAAGCTCATACTGATGCAAAGGTCATGTGTCCGTTTACTTTTGGCCATGTAACTGCTTTAAAAGAGTTTTGGTATCAATGGATTGAATTGGATGGATTCAATTGGAAGGATGGATGGATGGATTGAATTGGATGGATGGATGGATTCAATTGGATGGATGGATTCATGGATTCAATTGAATGGATGGATGGATGGATGGATTGAAATAGACGAATTGAAATGGATGGATGGATGGATGGACTGAATTGGATAGATGAATGGATGGACTAAATTGGATGGATGGATGGTTTGAACTTGATGAATGGATGGATTGAATTGGATGGATGGATGGATGGGTTGAATTGGATGGATGGATTGAATTGGTTGGGAGGATGGTTTGAACTTGATGGATGGATGGATGGATTGAATTGGATGGATGGATGGATTGTATTGGATGGATGGATGGAACTGAATTGATGGATGGAATTTTAATGAACAGATTGAATTGGATGGATGGATTCAATTGGATGGATGGATGGATGGATTCAATTGGCTGGATTGAAATGGACAGATTGAAACGGATGGATGGATAGACAGATGGATGGGTTGAATCGGATGAATGGATGGATGGATTGAATTGGATGAATGGATGGATGAATGGATTGAATTGGATGGATGGATGAACTGAATTGGATGGATGGATTGAATTGGTTGGGAGGATGGTTTGAACTTGATGGATGGTTTGAATTGGATGGATGGATGGATGATGGATGGACTAAATTGAATTGATGGATGGAATTTTAATGAACAGATTGAATTGGATGGATGGATGGATGAATGGATGGACTGAATTGAATAGATTAATGGATGGACTAAATTGGATGGATGGATGAATGGATGGATGGATTTATGGATTCAATTGATTGGATGGATGGACGGATTAAATTCTTTATTGATCCCGAAGGGAATTTTACATTCATCACAGCAATTTTACATTATGTTGTTTATCCAGGTCACTGTGGGGAATAAAGTTATGTTATGTTCCATATATAATCTGTAGGTTCCCTGGTGAACTGGATGGTATATAAAGTGTCTGTATGTGTGTTGTAGACATGGTGACTCCTGGTTCCCATCACCACCACTGTAAGGAAACTGTATGTTCCTCTATAATAAGCCATTTACACCAAACCATTCTGAGTGACTTGTTACCAACGGCAACAAAAAAAATCTGCTGAACTTTTGAAAGGTTGGTGGTATTTCCTAAACCTAGCTTTGGTCTGATCTTAGAACCTTTCAACAAACACCATTACAGAAATGCAGTCTGACGCTTAAAGGTAACAATGCACTTACGCAGCTGCACCACCGCACTTTCCCCGTTAGTGGAGAGGTAGTGTAAAGTCTGCTCTCCGTAGTACGACGCACCCGTCTTATCCACTTCTGTGCTGGCCGTCACCAAAACCGCGCTGGCTAAAGGACAGAGAAACACGGACAACTCAAATACAACACTACCGTAAAACAGCTAGACATAAATCCACACCATTAACCTACACCCTCTCAGGGGAATGGGCGTGTACCTCTTTTGTTCCACAGCATGGTCACCTTGTCTGCTTTGAAAAAGCTTTTGTTGGCCAGAGCTGCGGTGGGACCGCCAAAATTAGGGTACTGGTAAAGCCGGACGAAAGAGGGGGCACCTTTGCTACCGGGGACATACACAGCAACCTTCAGAGAGACACAAGAGATGGGATGATGAGATATGGTGTATAGAACAACTGGTGTAGAAGCCAATCGGAGTGATGGGACGTGGAGACGCACACACCTTGCTCGGCTGGTTTCCTGGTGACAGAGCGAATTCTGAGACCTTCTGAAGGTGAAGCTTGTTGGCAATGGTTTCTGCATGAAGGAAATACATTCAGATGATATGAAAAGCCCAACATAACTAAATCTGATACAGATCAGCTGATTGATGGAGCCTATAGTCCTACAGATCCATATAGGAGCACTGTGTAGTTCTACAGCTCCAGACTGTAGTCCATCTGTTTCTCTGTATACTGTATTACCCTGTCCTTCAATGGTCAGGACCCCCACAGGACCACCACAGAGCAGGTATTATGTGGGTGGTGGATCATTCTCAGCACTGCAGTGACACTGACGTGGTGGTGGTGTGTTAGTGTGTGGTGCTGGTGTGAGTGGATCAGTGCTGCTGGACACCTCAGTGTCACGGCTGGACTGAAGCATTCACCAACCGAAACTATCCAGCCGGCGGCGTCCTGTGGGGCAACATCCTGTGGGGCAACATCCTGTGTCCACTGATGAAGGACTAGAGGATGACCAACACTGCACTGTGCAGCAGCAGATGAGCTATCATCTCTGACTGTCCATCCACAAGGTGGACCAGCAAGGTAGGAGTGTCTAATAGAGTGGACAGTGAGTGGACACAGTGTCTCAACACTCCAGCAGCACTGCTGTGTCTGATCCACTCACACCAGCACCACACACACTACCACACCACCACCACGTCAGTGTCACTGCAGTGCTGAGAATGATCCACCACCCACATCATACCTGCTCTATGGTGGTCCTGTGGGGGTCCTGACCATTGAAGAACAGGGTAATACAGTATACAGAGAAACAGATGGACTACAGTCTGGACCTGTAGAACTACAGAGTGTCTTATACACTCAGTGGAGCTGATATACAAGGATCTCAAGTGAAAGAGCTTTTGCTGACTGGGTAACAGCAGCCATTCATCTCTTGTCAGATGCTAAGTACTTGGAATAAACAACAGAGACGATTAAACAATTAATCGCAATTATTTACGTACCGATCGATCATGATCGTAACAAGCTATGTAACAGCTACGGCTGAGGCAAACAGAGGTCTTACCAAAGTTGTTGTTCTCAAAGAAATGAAGTTCGTTGTTAACACATCTCACTGCGACGCTTTCGTCATCTGCCCAACTCGGACACCTTTAAAGAGCCAAATTAATAACAGCATGCTACTGAGGACAAGCACAGGTCACATGACTTTTCAGCACTTAAAGGAGCAGGGTCTAAGATCTAGGGGTGCTCTATCAGCAGAAACGGATCATATAATACACAGTGCGGTGTTTTCATTAGGGAGTATTTACCTGTCACTACAAATCATGGCGAGGTCTTTAGACTGGAAGGAGCTAAATAGTAGCAAGGTATTTTATACAGAGTCAACACACACAGTCGAAAGTGGCTGCAGTAGCATCACAGCTACACACTGACTTGTGTTTTCAGTGACTTCATGTTAAAGCAGCTGAAGTTTGGTGGCGGTATTGCACTGGCTGGAAGACGCAGATAGAGGAAAAGTCCCTGTCCTACATTGGCGTCCTGCTTGACTCAGCATTGCTTCCCCATATAAAATCAGAGTCTGCATTTGTTCATCTTCGTACTACAGCGAGACTCCGCCCCCTGCTTACCTCTACAGATGCTGAGGTTCTGTTTTCAGGCCTTCGTTACACCCCGGTTAGCCCACTGCAGTTCTCAGTTCTCTGGTTTAGCCTCTAAAAGCCTTTGCCCTCTGCAGTGCATTCAAACCTCCTCAGCCAGAGTCTCAGTACCCACTAAGTACCCATCTGCACACATCACCCCCATCCCTCATCGGCTACACTGCCTACTCCTGCTGCTGGCCTTTAAAGCCTTGCCCGGACTAGTCCCTGCTTATATGTCTGCACCGCTACATCCTTATGCTCCATCTCGCACGCTAAGGTCCTCAGACTCTGGTCTTTTAGTAGGTCCTAGGCATGCTAGGTAGAACCGCATGATTGGCTGAATAAACAGCTAGAACCCTGGTGCTGGTAAACCCTCTAGGAGGTGGGAAGTTTGAGAATGGCAGCACAACAGCTGAAAACAGGACAGGCTCTGTAGGGAGGGCTGGCAGGGCTGGGTTCAATAGACTGCAATACACAACCTCACCACTAGAGGCTTACACACTGCTCCTTTTACAACATGAGTGGATGTGATTGGACAGCAGTGACAGCCGGCTAGACACAGAATGATCACTAACGTGTTACTGCTAGCAACCACTCACCATCCTTGGGCCTTTTTCTGGTAGAACGCTTTGATGCAGGCTCCTGTCTGCAGGTCCCAAAGCTGAAGGTTGGCCTCACCCTGAGGGTTATCCTGCGTTTCTAAAATATCCCAGGAAGAAAAAGCAGAATGAGAATTTGAATCGGTTATATGGCTCCTTTAACTGCTGAAGATATTCCTCTCCTATAGAATATCATCAAGTGTATTTCCAAAAGTATTCACTCGTCTGCCTTCACACGGATATGACCTTCAGTGACACCCCATTCTTAATCCATAGGGTTTAATATGATGTCGGCCCACCCTTTACAGCTATAACAGCTTCAACTCTTCTGGGAAAGTTTTCCACGTGGGTTAGGAATGTGTTTATGGGAATTTCTGACCATTCTTCCAGAAGCACATTAGTGAGGTGAGACCCTGATGTTGGACGAGAAGGCCTGGCTCTCAGTCTCCTCTCTAATTCATCCCAAAGGTGTTCTATCAGGTTGAGGTGCAGGCCAGTCCAGTTCTTCCGCACCAGACTCGTCCATGTCTTTATAGACCTCACTTGACTTGACAAGTACCATTCTCCTGACAACCGCCAAACCCAGACTCTCTATGCTCTGTTCCTGAGCTGATCCGAAGGCCACATGAAGTTTGGAGGTCTGTAGTGATGGACGCAGAAAGTTGGTGACCTCTGCGCACTATGTGCTTCAGTATCCGCTGATCCTGCTCTGTCGTGTGCTACTACGTAGTGGCTGAGCTGATGTCATTCCCAATCGCTCCCACTGTGTTCTAATCTCACTGACAGTGGACTGGTGAATATTTAGCAGTGAGGAAATTTCATGACTGGACTTGCTTCACAGATGGCATCCTATCACGGTCCCACACTAGAATTCACTGAGCTCCTGAGAGCGACCCATTCTCTCACTAACGTCTGTAGGAGCAGTCTGCATGTCTAGGTGCTCGGTTTTATACACCTGTGACCATGCAAGCGATTAGAACACCTGGATTCAGTGATCTGGATGGGGGAGTGAATACTTTTGGCAATACAGCGCATAGTGTTTTGGCAATTTGGGTGTGCTCATTTTATGTTCAGATTTGACTGCATGCAACTTTGGCGAATAAGGGATGGTGATGAGGGGTATCTGTAGCGCTGAAGCAACATGCTGACACTACTTAGACAAATCATCCTCACGAACACTCACTAGCGTACAACTTCCATGTGGCGAGCACTTTGTTCTGGGGAGAGAACTGGAGCATTGTTGCTTTCGGCAGATCGAAAGACTTCACCAGATCTCCACTCGAGGCTTTAACCACATTGACCCTAAGGACACATGTCATAAACATCAATCTCACATCAATACACCATCTCAAATCCATTCCCCCAGTGTCCGCGGCCTGTGTCACCATAACGATGCAGCCATTGTCTAATTTCATACATACTTATCCCCGTTGCACCAGGCAAACAAGGTGCCGTCGCGGCTGAACTCGAAGTACTTGCTCTGCCGGCCATCTCTGAAACACAAAGACTAGCCTTAGCTGAAGATCAAGACAGTCAGTTTGTATGGACAGTGGTCCACGAACGAATTCAATGAAGCATGACCCAAAAGACCCACCGCTGAAAGGTTGTGCTTTCCACACAGTTCGGTGGTCCCTGTAGCAGAAATGTCCCTTCTGACCCTCTAACTGAAATGAAACGGAAAACATTAGGGTCATACTGGGGGGTCCATATTTCACTTTCCAACACCAGTTTTTCAGCCTCCTATAAGGCAAAGCTGAAGAGCTGTACTAATATTAATGGAGGCTTCAAAGGTGAAGAGATTGTCGAGACACATCCCTCTGGTAGAAGATCCGGGGCCATCAAAACGAGGACAGGCCACCAGCCTTTTATCCTCTCAGAGCTGTAGCTCATTAACCACAGTGGTCATCCTGCACATTGGTGAGCTTACTTTACCGTACTTACATTACAGTATCACAATGCATATTTGCACAGCTGTACAGATGTTAAATTGTGCAATGTTTATCATTCTGGAATATGCTGTATATTGGAGTTTTTACATATCTGCTCAGATTTACACATATGCATATCCAATACAAGTATTCAGAGAGATATGTATATATACACATAAATACACACACACACACACACACACACAAGTATGTATATATTGATAGATAGATAGATGGACAGATAGATAGACAGATACACACACACACACATACACACATATACATACACCACTTTCAGTGTCCAGAATAAAAAGTTCAAAGTCCAGAATAACAGTTATGTTTGGCCATATTATTACTTGGTACCAGAAACTTCTGTGTGCCACCTTAAAATAAAAAAAAATAAAAAATAAAGTCTACAGTTTCATTTTAAATGGCTCTCCTCTAGACTGCTGCATCTCTGTGGCCTCCAGGCTGATGCGATAACGTTACTGAAGTTTCGGCACGAAGCTGAATTCAGACTCTGATTCGAATTTCCCACCTTAAATCCGAACCAGAAGCCCTTTCCTGACTCCAAGACTTAATACCACAAATATGTCACACCTGAAAAACGCAACAGGTTTCGTAACGGAGCACAAATGAATAACTTTAGATTCATTCGCCTACCTGCTAAATGTGGTATAGGAGGCGCCATGCTGAAACGGAAGTGGTCATGAAGGGAGGCGACCACGTGACCGTGCGCCCTCCTTTGATACTAAAATAAAGGTCCTTTTCTCCCCGCTTAATCAGCATGTTATATATTTTTTATAAATGTGAAAATATAGTATTTTTATCAGTAATACAAAAATATAGGTCACGATCGAAATTATATATATATATATATAATTATAATATATATACGTATAATATATACTTTTAATGCATTGCAATTTAAATTCATTTATATGATTTATTTTTGATGATTATATTTAGTTATATATATTATATATATTATTTTACATGATTTAAATTGTATTTGTTTAATTTTATTTTATTTATATGCCTTTCACCTAGACGTTTCAAGCTCTGAAACAAAGTGACGGCAGGAGGTTTTTAAATTTTTTATTTATTTTTTATTCTATTTATTTTTTGAGGAGCTTTTTTTTTGATAAAATTGTACTTTGATAAAACTTGGAGACTATTTGGTGGAGATTATTTGACTTATTTTACTATTTTGCTCAGCAAAAAAACACACTTAGAGAAGCACATTCTTCTTCTCACAGAAAGTTTCCGGTGAGCCTTTAATTACATTTTTAAAAAAAATGACTAAATAAAAACCCCAGCTCAGCTTCTCCGGCAGACAGCCTGGATTCGCCACGACAACGGAATACGGTGGGCGGGATCTGGGTATGCAAATTAGGACACGTGGGCTGAGTTCTTCAGGCGACCATAGAGCGAACAAAGCTAATAGGCGGTGCCTTTCCAGCATATGGTAATGAGGAAGGCGGGACATCGGAGGTACCATAAGAATGATGGGCGGGGTGATCTTTGTGCGTACGTAGACATCTCAGCGCGAGAGTGCGTCCAGCGTTGGCGAAGCGGATTTTTACCTCTTTTAAAAAGTACACAGACGGCGTTTTAATCCCGACTTCTTGTCGTTTAACTCTCTACTTTAAGACAGAAAGATGGTCGCCAAGCAAAGGATACGCATGGCCAACGAGAAGCACAGCAAAAATATCACACAACGGGGGAATGTGGCCAAGTCATCAGTAAGTTGGCTAAATCAATCGAACTAGCCTAGCCTGGCTAGCTCAGTTATACGGCTGATCTTAGAATTGAGTCGCCGGAAATGTTACTAGCTTCTAATATTAAAGTCAGTGTTTAGTGTTTTTGCTGTGTGTTTGTTTCTAGGTACGCTGAAATGGTTTTAGCTGAATTGACGAGGCTTTAATTCAGCTTCCTGTTCGAATTTCCCCCCGGTCCACCTTAAATGGTTCAGAAGTTACATTCTGGTGTAATATACCTGCTGGTATTTAAGGTGGACCGGGAAAATTCGAGCAAGAAGCTGAATTGGATGGGAGGCTTGCTGTCTAGCAATACAGCTGGAGCCCTAACGGTAGACCAGCTGTTTATATTTGAGCTCCAGTGACTGATGCACCTTAAATGATGCTCTCTTTTAAATCTATATATTTACACATCTTTATGTTTCCCCTGCAGAGAGGCACACCAGATGACAAGGCGGCTGTAGGGCCATGGCTTCTGGCACTATTCGTCTTTGTAGTGTGTGGATCAGGTAAGCTTTAGGTTGCCAAAGACTTAATTTTGTGGTCTTCCTTTACAGATAAATCCACTTTCTGCATTATTCAGCATAGCAGTAGCTCACACTCTTGCTCGAAAGTCAAATGGAAAGCTCGGAGGTAAAGGCTTGGATTAGAAATTGGCCACCAAGCTGAACTACCATCTTCTCCGTACCCCAAATATAAATAGTGGACCTAAAAAGTACACCTGCTATAGACATGGTTGGTACTAGCATCACGTTATTTTCGCCATGTGTGCTACACATACAGGAATTTGTCTTGGTGTGTCACATGTATGACATGTACACAGGTCAGACAAGACTGGTATCTGTTGTGTAACTGGGGGGGTGAATTAATGGGATAGTAAATAGGAGGAATGAAAATAAAGAGCCGTGGAAAGGAGCTAAACAGATGTGTGAATACTTATGCATGGATATTAAGTCATGATGTTGGTCTCCATAGCTTTAGAGTGGAGCTACAAGGATAATATAATGAATTTTTTGAGGGGTTTTTTTTGTGTCACTTGGTAACTACGTTAGCCCTATAGCTATTATAAGTAAACGAGAGCACTTCAGGCACCATACCTGACTACATTTGGTGGTATGTGGAAGATCATGTGAACTGGATTTTTCTGAAGTGCTATTCCAATAACAGGGCAAAGGGTGTTTACCTATCATTGCGGTCAGCTAACTTTGAACTTTGCTTTTTTTCTCCCTCCCCAACAATGGAGACGTCAATTTGAGTTCTATAACTGACCACTCCAAAAAAAGCATCCACTCCCCGGCGTTTTAGGTTTGATTATCTCAGAACAGATCATTCCTCTGACATGAAACCAGTGATGCAATCCCTTTAAAAAGCCATGCTCCGCTGTAAGATCGTTATCAGCAATTGACTGATGAGCGGCACAGAGGTGTGACTCTCACCCTGCTAATCCAGAACCTTAGTTAATCTGTAATACTCGCATTTGCATATAATCCACAGTCATCCGATTCACAGATTAGTGATCAACAGCCATGATCTCGTCACCGTCACTTTGCTGAATTAAGTCTTTTCACCTGAATGAAGGAAAGATTCTTGGCTCCTGATGTAAGTTCATGGAACAAGACTGCTACTAAAAATCTTGGGCCATTTCTGTTGTGGCTGTTCATCACACAATGGAATTTCTAAAAGTATGTAAAAGGAGAAATCAAGGAAAACCAACACAAAGTAGTACCAGGTTTCGTTCTGACGTTGACAGTACCTCGGTAGATTAAGGGCATTCTTTCTGAGGTACTACCCAAGTAACATGGTATTACCAAGGTATTTAAGGTATTACCCAAATAACATGTTCCAGTGTGGCCTGTACTGACAGAACGGCTATAGCAGAACTGGTTATTCCCAGATCTGCCTGTTCTCAGTCTTGAGATTGTTAATCTGTCCAATTACCCTAATTCTAATTTCACCCACTTGTCTTTTCAGCCATTTTCCAGATCATTCAGAGCATCAGGATGGGGATGTAAAGAGGCAAATGGATCATCACTCAACATTCCTCTCTCTTCTTTTCCCACTGTACTGGCAAGGCCGAAGGTCAACTGCTCATTCCTCACGTCTTATTTAAAGCATATGTATTGCATCACCACAAAACTCTGATCTCTTGTGCCTTACACGGACTGTGGAGGAATGAAAGATATAAGAACATAAGCCAAGCCATATCTTACAGAACTTTCCACTATGGGTTTTTTTTTACCAAGTTTGCTGCTGGATCAGAACGCAAATCTTTGTCAGTAACCTTCATTTCTTTTCTCCTTTCCAAATCTTTGCTGTCCATGAGTCATGTCTATACACCTTGAAACGTTTAGCTTGGATGGGTGCCAAAACATGAGTTTTCAGTTTACTTGCCTTGTACCAATGCAATATAATAATAATAGACATTATTTGGATTTATGCACCTTCATGCATTCCTGTCTAGTGTGTAAGTGTGTATGTTCTTTGACCTGTATTATTGCTTGAAGGAAATGAAAATTATTTTTTTGTGTATTGGTCCGTTGCAAAGATATGATGTACGTTTGCTTTCCACTTGAATGTCTTTGAACAAATAAAAAGTAGTGTTAAACAGAGTCACAGATTTACTGTCTCCTTAGCTTTCAATAAGGCCATTCATTAATGAATCAGCTCAGACAGTGGATTACTTTGCTTGGAGTACCGTTATACAGCTGGCGCCATACTGGATATTCTTAATTAACACTTATTGCAGTGTATAGAAGGTTGCACTTCATTTGGTCTGTGTTCTTTAAGCATCCTTGAGCTCAAATATGAAGACGTTTCCCAAATTAATCAAATCATTTGGCTAAAAGGTGAGTTTAGATTTTTTTTAATCACTCACATTAAATAGGGTTTGCATTAGTTTTGCAAAACTATACAATATGTACTGCATGAACTGGTATGTAAACTAATCCGAAGTTATTAAGTGAAAATTTTTTGATTATAACCAAGTTGCATGTTTAGATTCATGTGTCCACTGAATTAGTTCCTGTTACACCACAGTCTGTACAGTCTATATACAAAAACAAGGCCACAAACAAAACATTGTATATACACCTGTCTTATTCAGCCTACAGCATCATAGCCCCAATCACTCGCACAATCAAAAAGCTCATTGACATGCGTCCCTCTTAAAGGCATGGCAGCAGGAACAGCTTCTTTAATCCTACAGGCCATGTATAAATTAAATACGTGTATCATAAAAGCACACAAAGCTTTAGGATAAGCTGGTGTCATCATTCCATTGAAGCAGTAATACTGTTAGTGGAGTTTGGGTTTCAGGGTCCACTATATACAACCCTTTAACTAATGAAGGCTGGGCACACCTATACGTATGCATCCATACCTGCATACATCAAATACATCCCTTAACAGGTGTTCTGGGACTGACGCCGGATGTATTTGATGGATTCTTAATGGGATCCAAATGTGTCATACAAGAAACTAATGGTCTCTCATGGAAACCATTCAAAGGACAACTTATAATTCTTAAAAACTTCAGATTTTTAAACATTCTACTAAATTAAATGTTTAAGATGTACAGTCATTGGTGAATAGAACCAAATGTCCATCTCTAAAAAGCTACCTCACGGAACGTTATCAAGTGACATGGTTATGCTGTCTGGTGTCTGAAACGCTGTTTTAGGATCCAATTAAATTTAAAATATTTTTTAAGCCTTTTATTTTAATCCATTTATGGCAGAGGGTTACCTGTGAGGCATAGGTAGGCAAAATAGTCCCAGAAGAAAATTTATTTGTTTCAGATTTCAGAAAAATCTGAAGACACGTTCAGTGATGGGTTCGGATAGTAAATAAAATTCCTATATTTGTGTTGGTTATATTTAGAATATTTATATTGTTATATTTGAAATGGCAGTCCCTGTTTACTTCTATGACCACCACTGTAATAAAATCAGAGCCACATCAGAAATTTTAAATCTTTGGTGGACTTCCCCTTTAAGTTTGAACGTTGATTCAGCTCACTGTGTAGATGCTACTAATATGGATTTCTGTTTCTGAATAAAGAAAACTTAATTCACAGTTCCTAATCTAATAATCGTAATATTTTTAATATTCCGTAAATTTTGCCTCATATATATCTGCATAAATGAACTAATAACTCCAAAATCAGTACTTTTGTCTCGTTAGCATCTGTGCTAACAGCACTTCCAGTTAGTTTCAACGCTAACAAGCCTGTGGTAGCATTAAACAAACCACGAACTCTAAAATTAGTACTTTATCCCGCTACTTATATACTTTATATACTTAGCTTCTATGCTAACAAGGCCGAGTTAGAATCAAACAAACCAAAAACTCTAAAATCAGTACTTTTATCCCGTTAGCTTATATGCTAACAGCGCATCCGGTAGCATCACGTGTCGTCATTTCCTGCGGAGCTGTCAAAACAGTAACTAGCATTTAGAGTAGGCAGAAATACCCCGCGTTGGGGTTTAAAACTGGACTAAACTAATCAGTTATCGGCCAGAAAAATGTAGTTAGTGACTTTTCCATGTCCTCAACGTTTTTTTCCAGTACTTGACATACGGACAGACGACATTTGCTCCACATTTGCTTGCTGACCTGCTCCGGTTTAAGGCTTCTTCTTCTTCTTCCTCCTGCACTGCAGCAGCAGCAGCTGAACAGGGTTCGTAACTAACAGCTCGGTTTCTTAGAGAAGCTGTAATAAACTAATGTTGGATGTAGTTTCTTTGCCAGGTTGAAGTTGGTTTCCAAGTCGCCAGCTTCGTATTTGAATTGTGCTGTTCCACCTTAAATGGTGCAGCAGTTACAGTCTGGCGCCTGAGGATGTAACTGCTGCGCAGTTTAAGGCGGACCGACAAAATTCAATAAGGTGCTATCGAATACTAAGCTGATTTTATTTTATATTTTCTGGCTCCACTGAAACAAAGTTTAAGATACAGCCTTTGCTGAGTTTTACATCGAGACAAAGCGGAGCTAAGTTAGCCTTAAACTGACTTCGATCCCGTATCGAGATGTCCCTCCTTCTCTCCAGTGTGCCCGGTTTGTGTTTTGCCTCTGTTAGGGCCTGTTTGGGGGCTTTCCTGGGGTTAAATGTGTTGTAGAAGACAGCAGAGGGATTGGAAGGGAAGTTAAAGGGCATTGTAGCAGGGAATTGCTTCCTGCCTCTAATGCCACGTCAGAAAACTATGACGGTTTTCCAGTCATAAAGGTCACCACTAAGCACGTCAGAGGTGTATTCCTCCTGAAGTTCAAACACACCCTCATTAATGGGAGCTACGAGTAGAAATAAGTGCTTAATGTCTACAAGCTGTAGTATGACGTGTGATGTAATGATTTATGGGAATTTAAAGGGCCCATATATGTTTTTTGGGATTAAAGGAGCAATGTGTAGGATTTATGATAATGTCAAAATTTTAAGCAATATATAGAATATTATATATCCTATAATATATATTATATATTATATATATATATAAAATATAAAAACTCATTATTAGAAATAAAAGGTATCGAATCAACTGAATGAAACTTACTCAACAATTGTTTAAAGCAGTGGATAGAAGAAGCCAGAAATTAAGAATCTGGGAGACATACACAAAACATGGAGAGTGGGAACCTACGGATTATCCGGCATGCATGAAGTAAACCAATAGCCACGCCTGCTGACATTCAGTGAGCAGTGATCCTCCATGAGTCATCCTGTTAGTGCCAGCACCATTGGCAGACGGCTGCACCACGCAGGACTACATGCACACAGACCGTTACCACGACTGTCCTTAACACCACGTCACCGTCACCAAAGACTGCAGTGGTGTCGTGCCAGACTGTCATGGAGTGACTCAGAATGGCAGCGGGTCATCTTCAGTGACGAGTCCCGCTTTAGTCTTGGTGGAGACGCCCAACGAATCCGTGTGTGGAGGCACCGTGGTCAGCACCAAGATGAACGATCTGTTGTCACACGCCCAGAAGGCCTGGTGTTACTCCACCTCCACCCCTACCGCACCATCTACAGGAACTGTGTGAGGATGTTCAAGCTGCGTGGGATGGATTATCACAGGACTCCATTAGGAACCTCTACAGCTCCATACCGAGACATCCAGCATGTTGGGTTCCCAATAGCACTGCAATTACGCACTTTGTTCTGGGTGCTGCTATTCTTTTGATGCTGACTGTGAGATGTTTAGGAATGAAAAAAGAGGGGAAAATATGGAAAATGTGCTTTTATTGGCCCTCTGGTGGTTTCTGTCGCCACCACTATAAACAACGAGAGCATTTTCCATCCGACCATTCTGAATGACATCACATCTTACAGGTGGTGGAATTCCACTTTATAGTCTGATATTTCAAAAAATGATGATATCGGCCCTTTAAATGTCAGAGACTGCACAGTTGCCTTTACTTATTACTACTGCTGTGGTGAGAGCTCTCTCTAGTGGTTAACTACACTTACTCAGAAATGTCTTCCCTGTTCAGGCATGGAGGCACACACTTCAGGGCTGAGCAGGAAAAGGAGAAGAGAGGGATCGAACGGAGACGCTGGAGATGAGGGACGAGGTGGTAAAATCGCACGTATGACCTCGGTGAGTGAAGTGTCCAATTCCCTCTATAAAACAAGCCTGTGATGCGACTGTATGTGGCAGGTCAGGCTGAATGTGATATGTGGATTACCATTCCATAAACACTGGTGGTCTTCCAGGAAGATTCTAATGGGGTATTCCTGCACCACTTCACAAGTTTAACATACACACTCATCATCAAAGTAATAACTGCACCCAGAAGGAGGTATGGGAGTGTGGTGCTGTTGGGAAGGAAGATAAAGGTGACCAGGATCAATAACTGATGATAGATTTAGACTGATATGATCAATATTTATTGAGCTACACATACAGAAGTCTGTCTCTCAGTATGGCGTCCGGCCACCGTGTGAGCTAACCCAACATGCCAGACGTCTCAGTATGGAGCTGTAGAGGTTCCTAATGGTGTCCTGTGATAATCCATCCCATGCAGCTTGAACATCCTCACACAGTTCCTGCAGATGGTGCGGTAGGGGTGGAGATGGGCATGTGACCCATGACAACAAACAGCTCATCTCGGTGTTGACCCTGGTGCCTCCACACACGGATTCGTTGGGCGTCTCCACCAAGACTAAAGCGGGACTCGTCACTGAAGATGACCCGCTGCCATTCTGAGTCACTCCATGACAGTCTGGTACGACACCACTGCAGTCTTTGGTGATGGTGACGTGGTGTTAAGGACGGTCGTGGTAACGGTCTGTGTGCATGTAGTCCTGCGTGGTGCAGCCGTCTGCCAATGGTGCTGGCACTACTAGGGTTGACTCATGGAGGACACCACCTCTCTGAGTGTCTGCCATTGTGGCTGTCGGGTCAGTCAGATACAGAGATAAGGCCTGTCCTTGCTTATGTCAGACGCACAGCTGAGTGTGAAACTTGAATCATTGTCATGATGTCAAACCCACCCACCAAGTTTCATTCCTCCCGGTTAATCCCTTCTGGGTGCAGCTATTTGTGAAGTAGATGATGATGAGTGTAATTAGTGGGAGAACTGAAAGCGAGCATCTGGAACAATGAGTTGAGCTGTAGATGACCCACATTTCAAAGCTCGTTGTTTGTCATTTGGTCATTTCCTGTTCTTACCAAAACACCCAAAGGAACCTTTCGGTGGCGATTCTACATGCATATCCACATTGCCACTTCTAATGTGTTGTATCTGTGTTGGTTTCCAGGGCCTGACAGACCCCGCCCCCTTTTCTGATCAGTTGGAGGTTGTGAAGAGTCTGTACACTAGAGTGAGTTTAGAGGAAGCACGTCATGGCACACCAGGTAAAGGCCGTCAGTGAGGTGAATCCATATACGGTTCCAGGAACATGATCGGTGTGTAAATGCAGGTTAGCGAAGCATCTAGTGAACTCGCTGCTCTCTTCTCTCCTTCAGAGAACCGTCCGGTGCGCGTGTATGCTGATGGAATTTTTGACATGTTCCACTCTGGACACGCCCGCGCTCTGATGCAGGCCAAGCGTCTCTTTCCCAACACTCATCTCATTGTCGGCGGTAAGACGGGCTTTACATGGTGAAACTCTCACGCAACTGTCTGCAGGCTGAAAGCGCCACGTAATGCCAAATTCCACACAACACTTACACAGAACTTTAAATGATCATAGTCAATGTTTTTGATTATGACAGTTTTTTTATCTGTCACATAAATAAATAAATCTGCACTTTCCAATTATTTGGCCTACAGTTCATTGCAGTTCAGTAGATAGGAAACAGGTTATGACATGGCATCCCAACACAGCAGATTAAACAGTGGCACAAGCAGATGTTTAATCGCCAGCCTGAATAGTAATACCCACTATAGAGCAGCAGAGGGCGGTGGATAGCTGATGAATTCATGATTTGAATTCAGTGTGAACCTTTTTAAACCCTGATCTGAGCTGGATGTGTTTTAATACCATATGAGAAGATTTAAGCAATAGGTGCTATATACGGGTAATAGCTGTAGAGTTAATTTAATCCAGTATGATTTTTTAAAAGCCTGATTAGACTTTTATTAGATTTACTAGTGGAGAATGTTATTTAAAGCAGTGAAAGGAGTGCTATTAATCTGGCAGTAATCATTGTGGATTATTTTTAATACACTATAAATCTAAGCCTAAACTGAGCTGGATTAGTTTTCCTAAAGAGACTTTGGCAAATTGGCAAGATGTGTATCTGGCAGTAACAATTGTGGTTAATCCAGTATGAATCTGCAGCGTGTGTAGTGTTTACAGTCTGACAGTAATAACTGTGGAGGGATTATAATCCAGTATGAATCTGCAGCGTGTGTAGTGTTTACAGTCTGACAGTAATAACTGTGGAGGGATTATAATCCAGTATGAATCTGCAGCATGTGTAGTGTTTACAGTCTGACGGTAATAACTGTGGAGTGATTATAATCCAGTATGAATCTGCAGCGTGTGTAGTGTTTACAGTCTGACGGTAATAACTGTGGAGTGATTATAATCCAGTATGAATCTGCAGTGGAATCACAAACCTGCTATTAGATGCGGCTGTGCAGTGCGTTGTTATTATTTTTGTGTCCATCCCGTGGCAGATCCATGCAGTCACCTTTCAGTCCAGGCTATCTGTAGGAAATTGATCAGATACTTAATTCCGACCTAATCAGCCAATCAGGTCCCAACAAAAAACATATTCCAGCCTCCACTGGTAAAACCAGCCCACTTCTAATATTGATATATTTAACAAAACATCTATTACAGAAACATCATTCATGAATTTCTCTTCCTCTTCTTTACAGTATGTAGTGATGCACTGACGCACAAGCTCAAGGGCTTCACAGTAATGAATGAGGACGAGCGCTACGATGCAGTAAGCCACTGTCGCTACGTGGATGAGGTGGTCAGGGATGCGCCATGGACGCTAACTCCAGAATTTTTGGCTGAGCACAGAGTGAGTATCAAGTCAAAGGATATTCAGTATGAATCGGTGCCCTTCATGTGTAGTGTTCTGTTTACAGTGCTGAGGACATAATACCTAATAACTGTGGAGGGATTATAATCCAGTATGAATCTGCAGCGTGATCCTGTAGTCGTTTGTTGCAGTCTGACGGTAATAACTGTGGCGTGATTATAATCCAGTATGAATCTGCAGTGGAATCACAAACCTGCTATTAGATGCGGCAAAAACAGTGCGTTGTTAGGGTTTTTCCGTATTTTTGTGTTATGACATCCTGACTTTTTCAGATCCAGTGCATGTTTGCGCACCTTTCAGTCCAGGCTCTATCTGTAGGATAATTGATCAGAGTACGCTATACTGTTCGACGCAACCTGAAAGGGGCTACATCCAGGAGCCAATCAGCTTCATCAAAAAACATATTCCAGCCTCCACTGGTAAAACCAGCCCACTTCTAATATTGATATATTTAACAAAACATCTATTACAGAAACATCATTCATGAATGTCTCTTCCTCTTCTTTACAGTATGTAGCGATGCACTGACGCACAAGCTCAAGGGCTTCACAGTAATGAATGAGGACGAGCGCTACGATGCAGTAAGCCACTGTCGCTACGTGGATGAGGTGGTCAGGGATGCGCCATGGACGCTAACTCCAGAATTTTTGGCTGAGCACAGAGTGAGTATCAAGTCAAAGGATATTCAGTATAGCAGACCAATCGGTATCCCTTCATGTCTTACATTCCTGTGGTTCTGTTTACATTGTGCATGAGGACATAATACCTACAGTATTACAGTAAGATTGCATGGATAAATTCTGCAGCGTGATCCTTCCGTAGATCGACTTTGTTGCCCATGATGATATCCCCTATGTTTCTGCTGGGAGTGATGATGTTTACAAGCACATAAAAGAAGCAGGTAGGTAGCAAACAGAGAAAGTCTGCACTGTGTAAATCACGAATTCTGCAAAACTGAACACGGTTAGGGTTTTTCCGTATGTTGACTTTATGACTGAGGCCTGACTTTTTCATTTCCAGGAATGTTTGCGCCAACACAACGAACAGAGGGCATCTCGACATCAGACATAATCACCCGCATCGTCCGAGACTACGACGTGTACGTTCGACGCAACCTGCAAAGGGGCTACACTGCCAAGGAGCTTAACGTCAGCTTCATCAATGTAAGTTCAGCTAGCACCTTCAGCAGCATCTTAGAAACTACGCCTCCAACATAGTGTCACTGATTTGAATCCAGCATGAATCTGCAGCGTGTGTAGTGTTTACAGTCTGACGGTAATAACTGTGGAGGGATTATAATCCGGTATGAATCTGCAGCGTGTGTAGTGTTTTACAGTCTGACAGTAATAACTGTGGAGTGATTATAATCCACTATGAATCTGCAGCGTGTGTAGTGTTTACAGTCTGACGGTAATAACTGTGGAGTGATTATAATCCAGTATGAATCTGCAGTGTGTGTAGGGTTTGCAGTGTGACGGTAATAACTGTGGAGGGATTATAATCCAGTATGAATCTGCAGCGTGTGTAGTGTTTACAGTCTGACGGTAATAACTGTGGAGGGATTATAATCCAGTATGAATCTGCAGCGTGTGTAGGGTTTACAGTCTATTACCCATCCATCCCTGCGCCTTCACGCCACAAATTTTGATTTTGAGACACTCAGGGTGTCCAGGAGGTAAACTAGGAGTGGGTCCCAGACCTCCAAGACACCCTGTATTTCACACCTTGATATAAAATACATATACGAACATATTGCTGCTATTGTGACGAATGCTCAGATCTCCAAAACCATGACTTTACAGGAGAACATAAAACATACTTCACTTTTAACATAAATCAATGTAACCACACATTTTCATTCCTTTCTTTAAACCAGTTGATCCTGAAATGGATGTACGATGTGAAGATAAAAAAAAAAAAAACATAGAAACCACAGAAATGGAGATGAATGGTTTTGTCCCGTCAGCAGTTATGTAACCTCAGTGTGTTCAGACGAGGGAGACAGAGGTGCTAATTTGAGGCCTGGAGAGAACTGAGGGTGGCTTTGGGATGAAAGTGATGTTGTCTTTGCAGGAGAAGAAGTACCACCTGCAGGAGCGTGTGGATAAGGTGAAGCAGAAGGTGCGGGACGTGGAGGAGAAGAGTAAGGAGTTTGTGCAGAAGGTTGAGGAGAAGAGCATCGATCTCATTCAGAAGTGGGAGGAAAAGTCCAGAGAGTTTATCGGCAACTTCCTGCAGATGTTTGGACCAGATGGGGCGCTGGTGAGGCAGACTGCTTAGAGGCTGATGTTGATTCTGAGATGCTTGTTTTTCTTTAGAAGGGCCTGATATAATACAACCCATCTTGTGCTATTCAACAAACAGCTGTTCACATCAGAGTTCCTCTTTACCCCAAATGAGTCGAACAGCTGAGACACATGTGGTGTATGCCTCTTTAGTTTTGCACCGGGGCTGTGAGGCCGGTTCAGCTAACAAGGGGCTTAGAACGCCTCCAATTAGCATGTTGCTAACTACACAAATACACAGAATATGCTAAGTTGCATTTGGTGGTTGGTGTGGCTCAGCGGTTAACACCACTACCCACCAGGTCATTACCACGACATGTGGGAGACAGGCTTTCAAATCCCAGTCTAGGTAGCAACTGCTCAGCTACACCAATAAGAGTCCTTGGGCAAGACTCCTAACACTGCACTGGCCTCCCTGTAATACGAATGACCTTGTAAGTCGCTCTGGATAAGAGCGCCAGCTAAACGCCGTAAATGTCATATATGTTTAGTAATCTCAGACTGATGAACAGACAGATGGTGACGCACGCTGAGCTAAAAGCAAAACGATGTTTAATAAACAGACAGGTAGTACAACACAGCATGCGACCTGATCAGAGCTGTCAGAACCACGGGGCAAGGGCCGAGTCAGAGCCAGAACACAGGCAAAGCCAGGCAAACAACCAGACCAGCAACAGAACCAAAGGGGGAGAGACCAAAGACGAAACCAGGAAGTCAAAATGGAGACAAACCAGAGAAGCTAACGAGAACAACAGCGGGGAGAGACACTCAGTACACACACAGCGGCAGTACTTCACCGTGGGTCAGTGTGAGAGAGGAGCGCTCATACAAACAGACTACATGGGGAACAGGTCTGTGTTAGTACTCCGGGAAGTAGGATCTGAAAAACTGAGCGGGATTGGAGGGTTGTGAGCATGTGATGGTGATGTCATCAGGTAGGGGGTTATGGGAAACAGAGTCCGAGAGATCAGAGGAGAGAGGATAACCAGCAAGCATGACAGCTATGCTAACGTGTGGCTATTGTTTGTTAACATTGTTTCAGTGAACCCAGTTATGATAGTCACCGTGTTCTAAATCGTCTCATGTTTCTGTGACCCTGTATGTGTTTTTCAGAAGCACATGCTGAAGGAAGGGAAGGGGCGGATGCTGCAGGCCATCAGCCCCCGACACAGCCCCAGCAGCAGCCCGGTGCGGGAGGAGCGCTCTCCTTCACCCACCTTCCGTCTTCCGTTCTTCACTAAAACCTCTCCCTCCGGCTCCCCTCCTCACTTCAGCGATGCACACAGCATCAGCGAGGACGAGGAGGACTAGAGGACATCTCATCTTTGTCTTTCTGCCCATTCCTCCCGTATGGTTGTATTATGATCACGGTATTCGCTAGGAATCAGGCGCCTACACACACATCCGTTCGCCACCTCAGTACTAGCTCTGGTTTAAAGTAACAGCCCAGGGGGTTCAGCCTGCTCTCTGTCTGGTGCCTCTGTAGCGATGAGAGCACCTGCCCATTGGCTTCTGTTGTAACTGTGCTCAGTGGGTGTCCTGTACAGGGAGGTACAGGGAAACACAATATCGTGGTCTGTGGTAACGGGCTATTGAGCAGGTACAGATTAGGTGCAGAGCGCTGGAGTATTCCTCAGACCTCCAACCGGCAGTGTTAACACACAATGACTAAATTAGTGCAGGAGGAGATTCTGGCCTGTCCAGCTCTGCTCCTGTTCGTCTCTCCTCCATGGTTAACCACTATATGAAGGGCAAATGTGTAGTTACCCCCACCCCCCCTCGAGAGTATTTATCATGATGCCACTCCAAAGTTTGTTTAAGGATGTATTTTGAAAAGCACATACGTGTTTATTTGATTTGTGCCTAAATCTGGTGTACTACCATCTAAACCGTTACACCCAGTATGACCCAGGTGCCGTGCACAGACTATGCAGCCATCAAACTGACCCATCCACGCGTTAGGGCTGAGCGGTTAATCTTACTCATAGTTTAAATGTACAGAGGGGATGTTTTTACATTAGGTGTTGACTAACTAACATGAAGTCGTTCATTAGTTCACTTGAGGTAATACAATTACGCACTGTAACCATGGTTAATTCATTGCTCCACACTGACTAGTGCATTACCCCACGATGACTAGCGCATTACCCCGCGTTGACTAGTTCATTGCCCCACATTGACTAGTGCATTACCCCACGTTGACTAGTGCATTACCCAACGCTGAATAGTGCATTACCCCACGGGGACTAGTGCATTACCCCACATTGAGTAGTGCATTACCCCATGTTGACTAGTGCATTACCTCACGTTGAGTAGTGCATTACCCCATGTTGACTAGTGCATTACCTCACGTTGACTAGTGCATTACCCCATGTTGACTAGTGCATTACCTCACGTTGACTAGTGCATTGCCCCACGTTGACTAGTGCATTACCTCGTGTTGACTAGTGCATTACCCAACGCTGAATAGTGCATTACCCCACGTTGGCTAGTGCATTACCCCGTGTTGACTAGTGCATTACCCCACGTTGACTAGTGCATTACCCCACGTTGACTAGTGCATTACCCCACGCTGACTAGTGCATTACCTCGTGTTGACTAGTGCATTACCCCACGTTGACTAGTGCACTACCCCACATTGAGTAGTGCATTACCCCACGTTGACTAGTGCATTACCTCATATTAACCAATGTATTATTTAATGTTGGTTAGTCAACATCTAATGTAAAATGTTAGCCATATATAATAGCAATTTTAGCTACACCATACACCATTCACACTGTCTTAACGAGTTAATAAAGCTGCACTGTGTAATGTATGTCATAGATGTGTTCGTATTAAATAGGAAGAAGCAGCATTACTGAGTCAGGAACAGGGTGAGCGTGCACTGCTGTGAGTCGCCCTGTTAAGCCTTTAGTAAGTTTAAGACGTCAGGTCAGGAACATGCGTCCTCGAATATTAACTCTAGTAAAAGAATTTCTGGTTTAACGTTCAGGTCTAAAGAGCGACTGAAGGTAAGGATGACAGTAGTAGATCGTTCACTCACGTCCACGTCCTTCAACAACTTTTGTATCCACACGCTACAAAATGTTATTTGCGCCTGTTGCATGCAGTTACACGTTACCACCAGAGGGGTCTCCAAATCCTCTAATCTTACATAGTGCAGCTTTACATGTGTGAGGCAATTCAACCCAATCATTACACACAGCTGGCAGTCTTGCACACTACATTCAGCATTCAAGCCTGAAATGAGACAGAATGGATTGTATTCCTGAGAAAAAATATTAATTCACTATGAAAATAGAATACAGGTCAGAAATCGTTCAGTCCTCTTTCATCCGGGTTCTCTTGTAGTAACTGTTGCCAGGTTGGAGAAGCTTGGCTTTTTATGGTCCTAGCAGAAATAACAACCTGGCCACAGTAGCTGTGCAGGAGAGCACTGATAGGCCTTCTTCACCTCGTTTTCGTTTTTTGGGTCATTTGCTGACACGCATCCCGTTTAAGGGACAGTTATGCATATTAGCACCCAGGACAAAAAAACAATCTGCCTCCATTGTCTGGATCTTTTCATACTCGAAAAGAAGCCTCATTTTCAGACGGATTCCAGGGAGGGGCGGGGGGAGGCGTTGAGTTTGGTTAACACGCCAACCCCCCCCAACACCACCCAGCCGGGCCACCGCTTCCTTTCCAGCCTGTTTAGACTAAAGGAATGTCCCACTCACTTCAACCCAAACTTTACACTGCAAAGCACTGGAATTATGCCATAATGGAAACAAACCTGAAGATTAACATTCTTCTCTTTAAAATAAGGTCACGCTAATCATTCCACTGTGAGGGCGAAAGCCATAACGTCTGTCTTTCTTATCCCTGCACTTTCCGATATGTGTTACTTTCGTTTGTTTGTTTGTGTATTAGTTGTTTGAACAGGGTCAGATTGCTTCTATTTTTTATCTGTAGCTATTTTATTATATCCAGTCCTGTTCAGTTAACAATCAGTGTCTCTCCTTTAATTTCCCCACACAATAAAAGTCTCCTTTTTTTGAGATCTGGCCCTCGAGTCTTATTAATGGCACTAATGCGACACCGTGCTAAAGGCTGATTTTCTGGCTGGAGCTGCTGCCTTATTCTGTCGGGCCTTGGCACCCATCATGAGCCCTACACCCTGTGGCTCTGGTCCCAGCCTTTTTGGAGAGCATCTGCTCCATGAAGGTTTACATTGCTTTGTGAGAGACCGTGTTGAAACAATGAAGTCTGGGAACCTGTACGTGTTTTCAGACGGGGCTAGTTCCACTGGATAACGATGTAGTGAATGCTCCTATGGGTACCTGGGCAAGCGACAGTGTGCTTGAACGCCTCTACCAGCAGGAACAACAATTGGCATTGTAGTGGCCTGTAGAAGCCACAATGGGTGCACTCATTAACCCTGTCCTTTATTCTGTCTGTCTGTCAGCGTAGCTCGTTACCGCAGGCTTAGAAGTACAGTTAATGAAGGGATCTGGGTTAATGTTCTTAATGGTGCTTTAGCACCAAGCCCTCGAACAAATTGGAAGCTGAGTTTAAAGCATGTGAAGGTGATGTAAGTGAGGCTCACGGCAAGCGGGTCAGCACTGTGCTGCGTTTACTTTGCAAAAGTGTACAGTCAATGGACTACAAGTGTTCAGAACTACTGGAGAGAGACTGATGACGTCTACCGGATGTAAAACTAAAATAAATTAAATGCCGTTCTTTAAAAAAACAGGTATATCAACAGTCAGTTGGTTTAGAAAATTGTTAAAAAGGAATATAAAATAATAATAAAGCAGAAAATATACAAATATACAGTAAATAAGACACTATTTCTCACCAGCTTTAGTTAGCTAACCTTAATCTGATGACTGATACGCTACAAATCCTGTAGGATTTCTACTCAATGTTGAAACACAATACAGTTGTGTGCAAAGGTATCAGTAAGCTCTGGGATTAGGCTCCAGCAAACTCACCACCATTACCCAACCCCAAGGCCCTGTATTTGACATACTGGGGGGGGAACAAAAACATACACTCATCATCAAAAGAATAGCCGCACCCAGAAACCCAAGTGTGGGAGTGCGGTGGTGTTGGGAAGGAAGATAAAGGTGACCAGGATCAATAACTGATGATAAATTTAGACTGATATGATCAATATTTATTGAGCTACACATACAGAAGTCTGTCTCTCAGTATGGTGTCGGGTCGCCGTGTTTGCTAACCCAACATGCCAGACGTCTCGGTATGGAGCTGTAGAGGTTCCTAATGGAGTCCTGTGATAATCCATCCCATGCAGCTTGAATATCCTTACACAGTTCCTGCAGATGGTGCGGTAGGGGTGGAGGTGGAGGGACACCAGGTCTTCTGGATGTGTGACAACAAACTGTTCACCTCGGTGCTGACCACGGTGTCTCCGCATACGTTGGTCGTCTCCACCAAGACTAAAGCGGGACTCGTCACTGAAGATGACCCGCTGCCATTCTGTGTCACTCCATAGACAGTCTGGTACGACACCACTGCATTTTTTGGTGATGGTGACATGGTGTTAAGGACAGTCGTCGCAACAGTCTGTGTGTACTTAGTCCTGAATGGTGCAGCCGTCTGCCAATGGTACTAGCTCTAACAGGATGACTCCTGGAGGACATCACTGCTTACTGAGCATCCTCAATGGTGGCTGTTGGGTCAGTCAGGTACAGAGATAAGGCCCATCCTTGCTTACTTCACACGTGTAGCCAAGTGTTAAACTTGTGTCGCTTGCGTCTTACAAAGTCAAACCTACCCACCAAGTTTAATTCCTGTCTGTTGATTCCTTCTGGGTGCAGTTATTTGTGCATCTGTTGTTTTGATGATGAGTGTGAAATCTGCCCTCTGCACATTTTATGTTTAATATTTTTCCAATAAATAGAAATTTTGCATTTAAATATGCAGAGACATACCATTATTACCATATGTTCCACTTAGCACATAACCAGGTGCCTCTAAACCTTTGCAAACGACTGTATATCGGATGTATGTCCATACAAAACACCGCATGCTACAGCATCCAGCCCTTAGTGTATAGCACATGAGCCATCTACTATGTCTCTATGTGAATGTAAAATCTTCCGCCCTCCCATGAAGCAGTTTGTCGAGGATGTTGATGTAGTTTGCTGCTATGCTGTTTCTGAACATGAGGTAAGAAGAGCAGTTCTGATTGGACTGTAGTGCTGGAGGTAGTGCGATGCCCTCAATCAGTCTCTCCTCCCTCGCTCTCTCTTCATCAGCTGTTGTTGGAGGACTGCTCTGGCTTGAGTCTGATGGCCCAGGAGTTGGCTGAGACGACCGTGCCCCGCCGGTGGATCCGGCAGGTGTATGTCCCCTCGTTAAACTCGTTAGCCACGATCCGCAGGTCGCGGTCTTTGATGACGATGTAGCCGGGTATGGAGGTCAGCAGCTGCTCGCCGTCTTTGTACCAGCTGGAAACACATCAATAGGAAATCAGTTTTTGGGTTTTTTGGACAGCTCAAATTTTCGGAAGAACCTGTTCTGGAAGGCCCAATCACGGTACAGTGTTTGAGCTCTGTCTGCAGACCCCTAGTGGCCACTCCACTAAATCTACTCATGATATTTTTAATATCATCATAATTATGTTTTATGGTAACTTGTCATGAGCGAGGACACTGTTGTGACTCTGTGTTGAGATGCTCATGAGCAATGGGTGATGCATGATCATGGGTTTTCTGAAGTTTTCTGACCTCAACTCTTATCGCACTTAATTTTAACCACTAATACAGCACCAATGTTTCAACACACCATCAGCCTATTTTGCATAATGTACTGAGAATATCATAATCTGAAGCATGTAAACCAGACCCCCAAAAATACAAACCTAATTCCAACAAAGTTGGGACCCTGGGTAAAATTTAATTCCATTGTTTCCAAAAAGAAACGAGCCTATGCTGCGATTCCCAGTACAGAATCATACCTGCGTTTAATGCTGTGACGCCTGAAGGCCTGACAGTCACAAGCATCTAATATTGACCGTGGGTCGTGTCCTTCGAGGACAGGAATTTCTGCAGATTCCCTGACTGTTTAGATGATGTTATATATTGTAGATGGTGGGATATATACAGAAGGCCTGAATATGTCTTCACAATTTCACATTATTCAATGTTTGTCTGAAAGGGTGGTATACAGTAGAGTAACAAGTTCTGACCTACAGTGTGGTATACTAAAACAGTCACCTCATATTTACCTCAGAGCTGTTATTACTGTATCCACTGTTTAGAGCTAGCTGCTGCTAACGCTGCTCAGCTCACCTGAGCTATGGTTAGCCTAGCTGTTAGCTCCCCTCAGCTATTTCAGTCTAAAACTGATCCTCTAAAGCGAGTTAATCTTTTATTAATCTCCAGACCTGTATATTTAACTTTCTGAGGCTCATTCTGATGAACACACACCCCACTACAATCACTACACCCACATTTACTGCAGAGCTGTTATTACTGTATCCACTGTTTAGAGCTAGCTGCTGCTAACGCTGCTCTGTTCACCTGAAATACGGTTAGCCTAGCTGTTAGCTCCTCTCGGCTATTTCACTCTAAAACTGATCCTCTAAAGCGAGTTCATCTTTTATTAATCTTCAGACCTATATATTTAACTTTCTGAGGCTCATTCTGATGAACACACACCCCACTACACCCACATTTACCTCAGAGCTGTTATTACTGTATCCACTGTTTAGAGCTAGCTGCTGCTAACGCTGCTCAGTTCACCTGAAATACGGTTAGCCTAGCTGTTAGCTACCCTCGGCTATTTCACTCTAAAACTGATCCTCTAAAGCGAGTTCATCTTTTATTAATCTTCAGACCTGTATATTTAACTTTCTAAGGCTCATTCTGATGAACACACACCCCACTACAATCACTACACCCACATTTACCTCAGAGCTGTTATTACTGTATCACTGTTTAGAGCTAGCTGCTGCTAACGCTACTCTGTTCACCTGAAATACGGTTAGCCTAGCTGTTAGCGCCCCTCGGCTATTTCACTCTAAAACTGATCCTCTAAAGCGAGTTCATTTTTTGTTCATCTTCTGACCTGTATATTTAACTTTCTGAGGCTTGTTCTGATGAACAGACACCCCAGTACAATCACTACACCCACATTTACACTCGGAGCTGGCTGTGTTTAGTTTTACACAGTCTTACCCGCCACCATTTTCTTTGCCTAAAGCAGGCTGAGGGCTGGTAAGGTCGCAGTGCATGATGAGATACAGTACACCATGAAGATAGCTCCACCTGTACAGAAATAGGGTTGCCATCTGTCCCGTAAAATACAGAATCGTCCTTTATTTGGGAATTAAATGTCGCGTCCCGTATTAAACCAGTATATTGTCCAGTATTTTTGTAAATGTCCGATACACACGTCTGTCTCACATACATTAATGATCAAAATCTAACCCCACCACCCCCCAGCTCAAATACGGGACATAAAAAAAAAAACCCCGAGAAACAGGGGGGAAAAAGGTCGCAACACCGAAGTAGGAAGACCACTCAGTAGACAACAGAGTTGGAAACTGAGCTGATGGTGTTTATATATAGGGGCTAATGAGGCGCAGGTGCTTAGAACACGGGAGAGGAAGAGGGAGCAAGATTGGCCGCTGGTGCGCACGTGACCGTGACGCCATCGAGCAGTGCATTCTGGGAGTTGGAGTTTGGAGTGACAATCTGATACGTGTTCTATGTTCTATTGTGGATAACACACGTGTCGGTGGCATTTGTAAATCATTACATTTTGTTTTTATGGACATTAATTCACATTTTACCCAGCATCCCAACTTTGGTGGAAAGTGTTGTACACTGATGAGCATTTTAAAAATCCTCTTTAAAAATCTCTCCACCCAGTGAAGCTTTGTGAGGCTGCACCCCTACCTGACTTTTGGAGGCACTTTCGTGTTTTTCGTCCCACAGCGGAAGCCCACCACTTTCCCTCGAGGCACCATCTTGACCTTGACGTTGGCAGGGGGAGGAGTCGGGGTGGACACAGCATCCAGCGGCTCTGATGGGCAGAGCGCTCGGTTATACTCTTCAAACGTGTTTGGCATCTAAACACCAACATACACACACTGAACACTCTACTGAGCATGTACACTAGAGTGCAGTGAGCACGCCTCCCTGGAGAGGTCAGCAGCCCTATCCACGGCCCCTGGGGAGCAGTTAGGGGATTTGAATGCACTTTGTCTTTATGCCTATAGATAACAGTGTGTCAGAAACCACATGATGATTTGAGGGTGCAGTTTCTCACAGTGCTAACTGGCATGACAGCCTAACCTTCCATCACTATGTTAGTCTAGTAGCTCCAGAGAAGCAGGTTGGTCTCGACTGGTCAACTACAGATCTGGAAAAATTTATGAGACCACCTGAACATGATCAGTGTCTCTAGGTGTACAGGTTCTGGGTTTGTGTTGGACCAGAATCCCTCAGTTCTGTTTGATTCTCTACACTACTGGAACCATGTCTCCCAAACTCCAGATCAGATATTGTATTAGATCTGTTTATTTAGAAAATCACTAATGACCTCCAGAAGCCTGTTTTTAGAACCATGCTCGCTGTGCGTTTCACCCCAGCCACCGCTCGCCAGTCTCTCTGTAGGTCACTTGAGGTCATCTTACGGTGGGTAAGGGACATTGGAATGAGGTGGCCCTCATCACGGTCAGTAGAGACGGGGTTTGGCCCTCTGCCAGTCTGTAGCTGTGTTGTACCTGTGTGTTTGCTGCTTGACCTTGTTATTATGAACCAGACTCTCACTGTATCTGCCAGTAAAGCTAGAACCCGACCTTCGGTTCCTCACTAAGAACCTGCTGTGCATGTGGAGATGCTGATTTAAGAAGAATGGAGTGGTCCCTTATGTATTTCCAGAGCTGTAGATCTGGACTAGGAGGAAAATGAATTTGGCTGAGTTGTTGGTTTCATTTGCTTTAACCTGTGTGGGCTTTTCAGGGTCTCACCGTAACACAGGTCACAGCGCTGGGGGCAGTACTTCTTCATGAAACTCCGCCGCCTCTCACAAAACCCTAAACGAGCCCATGGGTCACACACGCGCTTCTTATCCATGCAGCCTGAAACATGAGCACACATACAATCAAATATACTGCAGACTTTAATTTTTTTTTTAGCAATTTAAACAAATTTAAAGCAATTCTTAAAGCAGTTATCTGCCGATACTCATGTGACTCCAACGTCACTGTGGATCCTTATACTAGAAAAGCATGTTCGGTGAGAGGTGCCTCGCTTTATGCAGTCCTTGCCTACCGTAAAGCCGCTGGATGCCCCAGATGTCATCCTGAGCGATGTTGCGCTGGCCCGTGTAGGTGGCATTGGGGTGCATCAGAGCGTTGGGATCCCGCGAGTGCCACAAGCCGAGAGCATGACCGATCTCATGTGCAGCCACCTGCACCAGGTCATTCAGCCACACGCCTGAGCAGGAGGGAGGGGTGAAGGAGGAGTGGCCGAGCACCAGAACAGAGAAATACAGGAGTTAAACAGGCTTACTGTACCTTTAAGATACGGTTCCAGACTGTAGTCCATCTGTTTCTCTGTATACTGTATTACCCTGGTCTTCTATGGTCAGGACCCCCACAGGACCACCACAGAGCAGGTATGATGTGGGTGGTGGATATTTCTCAGCACTGCAGTGACACTGACGTGGTGGTGGTGTGTTAGTGTGGGTGGTGCTGGTGTGAGTGGATCAGACACAGCAGTGGAGTGTTTAGACACTGTGTCCACTCACTGTCCACTCTATTAGACACTCCTACCTTGCTGGTTCACCTTGTAGATGGACAGTCAGAGACGATAGCTCATCTGCTGCTGCACAGTGCAGTGTTGGTCATCCTCTAGTCCTTCATCAGTGGACACAGGACGCTGCCCACAGGATGGTGCCCTCAAGGACCCTGTTGGCTGGATGGTTTTGGTTGGTGGATGGTTCTCAGTCCAGCAGTAACACTGAGGTGTCCAGCAGCACTGCTGTGTCTGATCTACTCACACCAGCACCACACACACTAACACACCACCACCACCAGTGAGTGCGACTGCTGTGCTGAGAATGATCCACCACTCACTTAATACCTGCTCTGTGGTGGTCCAGTGGGGGTCCTGACCATTGAAGAACAGGGTAATACAGTATACAGAGAAACAGATTTTTTACCTGAATGTAGCCTGAACATTTTATCGCGGCTCATAAACGAACTGAACACATCCATAACCAGTTATATTCCACAGTGACACTGATGCGGCTCAGTCAGTTTTAAACAGAGCGTTTTCTGGTCTAACCTTGCTTCCAGCTGAAGCGTGACTTTCCCAGTATCCAGAACTCGTGGTTATCGAAGTGAATCTCACCCCGTGGAGGCAGGAAGGCATGGGCCAGTTCCCCGTTCAGCCCATCAAAGCAGGGGTGCAGCGGAGACCACCAGCAGTCTGTGTGATTAAACGTGTAGAAACCTGGGCAAGCAAAAACACTCATCTGCTGAACGTGCACACTGTGACCACGAGGTGGGTAAACATGTATAAAGTTAAAGTTAGACACCTTATGTATACATATGCACCTGTGATGTTCCACAGAGCGAGTCAGGAGAAATGAGCTCTCACGACACTGTATAAACACAGGTTGGGGTTATCCATAACTTTAAGGGGTGAAATCGATTTAACTCTTATGAGGGAGGGATTACTATTCATATCAGTGGTGCCTGTGCCCAGGGACGTCTAAGTACCTTAGGGGTCTCAGACCAAGGACAGTCCACAGTAGAAAAAAATAAAAACATACAGTATTTAATACACACTCATCATCAATGTAAGGGTTGCACCCAGAAGGAGGTGTGGGGTTGCAGTGCTATTGGGAAGGAAGATAAAGGTGACCAGGATCAATAACTGATGATAAATTTAGACTGATATGATCAATATTTATTGAGCTACACATACAGAAGTCTGTCTCTCAGTATGGCGTCGGGTCGCCGTGTTTGCTAACCCAACACGCCAGACGTCTCGGTATGGAGCTGTAGAGGTTCCTAATGGTGTCCTGTGATAATCCATCCCATCCAGCTTGAACATCCTCACACAGTTCCTGCAGATGGTGCGGTAGGGGTGGAGGTGGAGAGACACCAGGCCTTCTGGACGTGTAACAACAAACCGTCCATCTTGGCGCTGACCACGGTGCCTCCACACACGGATTCGTTGGGCGTCTCCACCAAGACTAAAGCGGGACTCGTCACTGAAGATGACCCGCTGCCATTCTGAGTCACTCCATGACAGTCTGGTACGACACCACTGCAGTCTTTGGTGACGGTGACGTGGTGTTAAGGACAGTCGTGGTAACGGTCCGTGTGCATGTAGTCCTGCATGGTGCAGCCGTCTGCCGATGGTGCTGCACTAACAGGATGCTCATGGAGGACACCACTGCTCGCTGGATGTCTGTAATGGTGGCTGTTGGGTCGGTCAGGTACAGAGATGAGACCGTGCTTGCCTACGTCACATGTGTGGGCGAGTGTGAAACTTGAGATATTGGCATGTCTCATGATGTCAAACCCACCCACCAAGTTTCATTCATGTCGGTTGGCTCGATCTGGGTGCAGCTGTTTGTGCAGCTATTTGTTTGACGATGAGTGTATATCAAAACCAGATGTTGGAGTGATCGGGGGAATGTGCAGGTTATAAATTCACTCGATAGCCAACACTGTTTATAGACAAATTTCAAAATTCAACACCCAAAACACAATCAAAGGAACAGTAAGGTGCAGTACAATGTTAAGCTTTACATCTTACAGAAGACACAGCAGATGAGGAGGATGTAAAAGTGAGGGGAAGGGATTATAGCATATTTGTATCATACCTGTGTTATACTTCTATTACTGTTATCGCTGTATCAGCCAGCCCTATTTAATAATTGTAATAATTAATATTAGATGATTTAGTGTTTTATTGAGTGTGGGGGAGGAGGGTGATTGTTTCAGCCCAGTAGAGTAATGCTGAAAAAGCCTTTGCCTTCTTGACTCACGTTAGTAACGTCACTCGTCCAGACTCACCAATAATGATGTTGGCGTTCTTATGAGGATCAGTGATCTCGGTGAAGGTTAGAGGGGAGACGTCGCTCCATTTGGTGAAGGCGATGCTGATGGCTTTGCGTGTGTCGTCCTTATTCAGCGTGTTGGGGAACTTCGTAATCCTTTAAGACAGAAACAGGCACGCGTATCTAATAGCTCTCAAACATCTGTTGATCAGCTAACAGTTACTGTGTTTATCTATTTCCCAGCCACTCTCTTCCTCCTCTCATACATCTGTGCCTGATCACTCAACCGGTCCACCGTTTCTCACAGCAGATCCCGTTACTTCATTCCTTCCTCTAACTCAAAGTATTCTTCGTTCTTTAGTCTAATGATTTAGTCGTTTATTGAGCTCTATTGATCTGGGAAGTTCTGTAAAGAGATTGGTTATTTTAAATGGATAAATTTTGTGATGCTTATCCAGTATGAATGAGTTTGTACTATGTCTTTACTCATTATAATCCAGTATGAATCTGCAGTGTGTGTAGTGTTTACAGTGACGGTAATAACTGTGGAGTGATTATAATCCAGTATGAATCTGCAGCGTGTGTAGTGTTTACAGTCGGACGGTAATAACTGTGGAGTGATTATAATCCGGTATGAATCTGCAGCGTGTGTAGTGTTTACAGTGACGGTAATAACTGTGGAGTGATTATAATCCAGTATGAATCTGCAGTGTGTGTAGTGTTTACAGTGACGGTAATAACTGTGGAGTGATTATAATCCAGTATGAATCTGCAGCGTGTGTAGTGTGTACAGTCTGACGGTAATAACTGTGGAGTGATTATAATCCGGTATGAATCTGCAGCGTGTGTAGTGTTTACAGTGACGGTAATAACTGTGGAGAGATTATAATCCAGTATGAATCTGCAGCGTGTGTAGTGCTTACAGTCTGACGGTAATAACTGTGGAGTGATTATAATCCGGTATGAATCTGCAGCGTGTGTAGTGTTTACAGTGACGGTAATAACTGTGGAGTGATTATAATCCGGTATGAATCTGCAGCGTGTGTAGTGTTTACAGTGACGGTAATAACTGTGGAGTGATTATAATCCAGTATGAATCTGCAGCGTGTGTAGTGCTTACAGTCTGACGGTAATAACTGTGGAGGGATTATAATCCAGTATGAATCTGCAGCGTGTGTAGTGTTTACAGTCTGACGGTAATAACTGTGGAGCGATTATAATCCAGTATGAATCTGCAGCGTGTGTAGTGTGTACAGTCTGACGGTAATAACTGTGGAGTGATTATAATCCAGTATGAATCTGCAGCGTGTGTAGTGTTTACAGTCTGACGGTAATAACTGTGGAGGGATTATAATCCAGTATGAATCTGCAGCGTGTGTAGTGTTTACAGTCTGACGGTAATAACTGTGGAGTGATTATAATCCAGTATGAATCTGCAGCATGTGTAGTGTTTACAGTCTGACGGTAATAACTGTGGAGTGATTATAATCCAGTATGAATCTGCAGCATGTGTAGTGTTTACAGTCTGACGGTAATAACTGTAGAGGGATTATAATCCAATATGAATCTGCAGCGTGTGTAGTGTTTACAGTCTGACGGTAATAACTGTGGAGTGATTATAATCCAGTATGAATCTGCATTGTCTACGATGGGGATATTTGGAAAAAATACACAGATTCCTTATCCCACACTAATCAACCCATCAAATCCATTACAGAACCTCGTCTGGAAAAAGTAAGCAAGCTGAAACAGTTCTCATCATCCTTCAAACTCACTTGTAAGTGATGTTGAAGTGCTCCCATTTGTAGCCCAGAGGGTTGATGGCGTAGCGTTTGGCTCGAGCCAGTGGTGCTCTCAGCCTGCTGTGCTCAGAGGAAGGGTCAGGAAGTGGCACAGTAACCTTTTGACAGGGCAGACACATTACCAGAAAGACAGAAGTGATGGAGATGCTTTTTAAAATGGCTGATTAGCAAAGCAACATTACCATATATAAAAAAACATGTACACAGCAAATTTACACGAGAGGCCAAAAACCTCAACTAACGTTTAATGTAAATCAGTGGAACCAGAGTTCCCCCAAGCAACCATGAGCCATTTCTGTTCTGTTGGTCCATTTATGATGGCATTTAGCCACAGTGTAGACAGCAGCTCATCTGGTCGAATGATGCATAAAAGTAAAAATGGACAAATATATAAAATATAATAATATGCTTCAGTTCCACATTGTTTTATTCACATTTTACAATTTACTTACATTAAGATTCACTAAGGTTCCTGGAGATACTACCATATTATTACAGCAGGAGATGGTTTAAGAAGAAGTCCTACAAAAAAAGCAGTATGTATACATATACTGATGATAAAGTTAGACTGATATGATCAATATTTATTGAGCTACACATACAGAAGTCTGTCTCTCAGTATGGCGTCGGGCCGCCGTGTTTGCTAACCCAACACGCCAGACGTCCCGGCATGAGGCTGTAGAGGTTCCTAATGGTGTCCTGTGATAATCCATCCCATGCAGCTTGAACATCCTCACACGGTTCCTGCAGATGGTGCGGTAGGGGTGGAGGTGAAGTGACACCAGGCCTTCTGGACGTGTGACGACAGACCGTTCATCTTGGTGCTGACCACGGTGCCTCCACACACGGATTCGATGGGCGTCTCCACCGAGACTAAAGCGGGACTCGTCACTGAAGATGACCCGCTGCCATTCTGAGTCACTCCATGACAGTCTGGTACGACACCACTGCAGTCTTTGGTGACGGTGACGTGGTGTTAAGGACAGTCGTGGTAACGGTCTGTGTACATGTAGTCCTGCGTGGTGCAGCCGTCTGACAATGGTGCTGCACTAACAGGATGCTCATGGAGAACACCACTGCTTGCTGGAGGTCTGTAATGGTGGCTGTTGGGTCAGTCAGGTACAGAGATACCTGTCCTTGCTTACGTCACATGCGTTTACATGTCTCACAATGTCAAACCTACCCACCAAGTTTCATTCCTGTCGTATCTATATTTTTAAAAATAAAGTTGTTTAAATATAAGCATGTGACTTTGCTAATAAAGTCTAATAAAGTCACATGCTAATATTTTAACAACTTTATGCAACGTCACAGTGTTCACTTCTGTCCGGAGTTGCATTCATTTCTGGGCAGGATCTTTTATTGCTGGCGGGACAGTCAAACCACTCTGCACAGTCTTCTCCGGCACAGCCCAAAGTTAAGGTTAGGTGGCCAGTTTATGTGTGAGGATGATTCCTCATGCTCCCTGAACCGCTCCTTCACAGTGAATCTGACCACTGTCCTTCTGGAATATGGCCATTCCCTCAGGGAAGCACGCCTCCATTAATGGGGTAACCTGGCCATTCACACTCAGGTGGCCAGCTGACCAGTGAGTCTTGACCTGACCTGAACTGGCGTCCCCGTGCCAGATCATGGCACCGCCTACAATGGAATAGGGTCATGACCTTTATCCATCATTCCAGTGTCCAGTCTTAATGCTGAATAGCTTCACTAGCAAGTGGGTTTCCTAAGTCCACAAGCTGTTTAGTCCCAATCCTGTGAGTTCTGGTCGTGTAGAGATGCACTACTAAACACAGGCATGAGCTGTGGTCACACATTTCTGGAGCTGATGGTTCTCCAGTGTTCTTCCAAGTTATAACAATGCACTGGACAGTTCTGGATCCAATTCCAGTAATTCCAGCTTCTCCTTAATTGTTGTCTTTGCTTGGTGACCCTTCTGAAACACAGTAGCATTTTTCCCTGTCTAGCCAATTCGTCTTCCAAACCAAAACTATCCAGACAACAGCGTCCTGTGAGCAGCGTCCTGTGGGCAGCGTCCTGTGGTCAGCGTCCTGTGGGCAGCGTCCTGTGAGCAGCGTCCTGTGGTCAGCGTCCTGTGAGCAGCGTCCTGTGGGCAGCGTCCTGTGGGCAGCGTCCTGTGGGCAGCGTCCTGTGGGCAGCGTCCTGTGGGCAGCGTCCTGTGGGCAGTGTCCTGTGGGCAGCGTCCTGTGGGCAGCGTCCTGTGAGCAGCGTCCTGTGGGCAGCGTCCTGTGAGCAGCGTCCTGTGAGCAGCGTCCTGTGACCACTGATGAAGGACTACAGGATGACCAACACTGCACTGTGCAGCAGCAGATGAGCTATCGTCTCTGACTGTCCATCTACAAGGTGGACCAGCAAGGTAGGAGTGTCTAATAGAGTGGACAGTGAGTGGACACAGTGTCTAAACACTCCAGCAGCACTGCTGTGTCTGATCCACTCACACCAGCACCACACACACTAACACACCACCACCACGTCAGTGTCACTGCAGGGCTGAGAACCACCCACATCATACCTGCTCCAAGGTGGTCCTGTGGGGGTCCTGACCATTATTCAGTATACAGAGAAACAGACGGACTACAGTCTGTAATTGTAGAACTACAGAGCGGTCCTATATGATCAGCGTAGCTGATACAATGAGTGTATGTATTGCCGCTTCAGGCGGAGTGATGTCTAGCAGCCGTGTAACTCCAGAAGTGTGGAACGGGGACAAAGAGCTTAACCACACGGGAGGAAAACAGCTAAAAGAGGTCAATGAAAAAGCGAAAGGAGGTGAAAAGCTAAAAGAGGTTAACCAGAAGGAAGAAAGAGCTGGGATAAGCGAAATGGGCCTGAGCTAATCATAGTCTAAACGTGACAAAGAGGCAACAAGGTTCCAGAGTAACGCTGCCCAGATGTTGAACCCTGTCCCAAATCCATCCCTCCGTCCTCCCTCATGGCTGGACCTTTTGCCAAGTGCTGAAATATCTGTCACCCACATGTGAAGAGAAAGAGGGAGGCAAACCCACCCTCACCCCTCCTCCTCCAAATGACCTTCAGCACCCAACACTACTCCCCCCACCAAACTCTTTTCATCCCACGCTTTTACCCCACACACATTTTATAGCTTCTGCAGAGCTGCTGCTCGGGCTCTTTCTCTTTCTTGCTCCAGATTTCCCGCAGTATATGCACTCCGGATCCATACTGGTCCATATTCCAGTTTCTCGATGCTAAATAACCCGATTCCAATGCACCTACGCACTCTGGACCTTCCACCATCAGTTCTAAGCCTCGCTCAAAGGTAGAGTAACTTCTGATTGCTTCCCAGACTTCAGCAAGCGGCCACAGCACATTTGACACCATGCAGTCTGAACAGTGCTTATGGTAAAGTGCACTTACCGGTTCCCCTCTCCACAGCTTGGTGCCTCCTTCAGTGCAGTCTGGAAGCACTATAAGCAACAGTGCCAGAGGCAGCAGCGCTGTCCAAGCCCAGCTCATCCCAACCCACACTCCTGTGCTTTGTCAGGGACTCCTCAAACAACAAACTCTCTGCTTGGCTTTGTGCGCAGATCCACTCCTCACAGCCCACATGTGCACCAGGACTCATTAAAGCTCAGTGCTGGCTTGCAGGAGCAGGAGCATCCGTGCAAAGGGCATTCACACTCTCGCCCACCCCTCCTCTCACCTCCCCTCCCTGTCTGTCCCGCAGCCACACCAGAATAACTACTCATGCAAAAAAAAAAAGAGAGGGAGGGAGAAAAACAGAAGAGAGAAACGACACGTGTTTCCTCTCACAGCCACGCAGAGCTTCCCCACATTCCTCCGTCTCCCGTTTCTCCTCTGCAGCTCCTCAGAGCAGCCTCTCCTCTGCTTTCTCCTAATGAACTTTCCTCCTCTGCTCCGAGCTGAAGTGCAGACACGGTATTTTCTTTCCCCACCCGTTTTCCGGAAAGCCCCGCCCTCCCTGCGCTGCGATTGGCTAGTAGTATCTGTCTGCTGCTGGGATTGGTTGATTACCCCGCCTCCTGTGGGGGGTGTTGTTCTGCCTCTTGTCCCAGTATTGGCTGGTGCTTAGGGGCGGGCGATACAAATTACATTTGAGTAATTTCCATGATGCACGATACGCCTCAGGATATTCTTCTTTTTTTAGGGATTTACATTCAAAATAGTGCGGTGCCACTATTCACACAAACAACCAAGTAAACCATAAATAAACAAGTAAATAAAAATTAATAATGCCGGTCAGGTAAACTGGAGATGCTAAATTACCCTCTCGGTGTGAATGAGTGGCTGCGTACACTACTATACCGCACACCGTATACTACAGTAGTATGTACCGCTCACTGCATACGACCCCTGCGCGTGGTATACAGTAGAGTAACAAGTTCTGACCTACAGTGTAGTATACTAATACAGTCACATGACCAGTTACCTCACATTTACCTCAGAGCTGTTATTACTGTATCCACTGTTTAGGGCTAGCTGCTGCTAACGCTGCTCAGTTCACCTGGGATACGGTTAGCCTAGCTGTTAGCTCCCCTCAGCTATTTCACTCTAAAACTGATCCTCTAAAGCGAGTTCATCTTTTATTAATCTTCAGACCTGTATATTTAACTTTCTGAGGCTCATTCTGATGAAAACACACCCCACTAAAATCAAACCACCCACATTTACCTCAGAGCTGTTATTACTGTATCCACTGTTTAGGGCTAGCTGCTGCTAACGCTGCTCAGTTCACCTGAGATACGGTTAGCCTAGCTGTTAGCTCCCCTCGGCTATTTCACTCTAAAACCACTAAAGCGAGTTCATCTTTTATTAATCTTCAGACCTGTATATTTAACTTTCTGAGGCTCATTCTGATGAACACACACCCCACTACAATTACTCCACCCACTTTTACCTCAGTTGGCTGCGTTTAGCTCCCCAGTGTTAGCCGCCGCCATTTTCTCTGGCTGAAGCAGAGTGAGAGCTGGTGAGGCCGCAGTGCATGATGGGATGCAGTACACCATGAAGATAGCTCCACCTGTATACTAGAAACTGACTGGAGTAAAACGTCATTCACCATTACAGTTTGGTTGTGTACTACATGTTTATGGAGGACCGGATCTGCCAAAATAATAAATAAATAAAAGACTAAATAAAATTAACATTTAAATAAAAATAACTAGAATTTGTATATATTGCTTGCTTTGATTTTATTTATACGCTATTTCCTTTTCTTGCATTTATATAGTCCTCATTTTATTCATTCTTGTACTGTTTATTAATGTTTTATTAATGTCTCCCTTCATTTTATATATATTTTCTGCATATATTATTTAAACATAAAATCTATTTATTTAATAAACATAAATAAACATTATTTTTACATAAAATATAATCTAATTATACATTTAATTATTATTTGTATTAATTTATTTATTTATTTATTTTTGTTTTTCTTCTTTCATATGATAATGAGGAGGCGTGTTTTTCATGTTCAGGCTTAGCAATCAAGTGTAGAGCTATGTAGCTTGGCTATGCGTTCGGGTGAAAGACTCAAATGTCAGGGCGCAGGTCGGTGTCGGATCTGCTCAGAGAGGCAGCTTCCAGGTGTTGTATGATCTGAATTTAGCAGGGAAAGACGATGAACTACCTCCTCCAAATTTGTGAACACTATGGGGTCGATCTCTGTATCAGAAGATGTAGCATAATGGAACAAACTGTCAGCCACAGCCTCCACTCGAGTAAATAATCTGCACCTGTATTTTCAGCAGGGTCAGCTAAGAGTCTCAGGTCTCCTGCTACCTGTTGCCTGTAAGCAGCCATTAGTGCACCGTGTTGTTCATAGTTACTGCTGATGGAGCGAGACAATCAATCTACGGAATCTGCTGTCGATCAACCAATAGGAATGTTAAGACACACTGACGTCATGGATTGACAGCCCCTTTATTACCATAAGGGTAAGGAAAAACAAAAATAAATAAATAAATGAATTTATTAATAAATAATTAGGTAAATACATTAATTTAAAATAAAAATGTTCATTAAGTAACACAAATAACAAAATAAATACACATTACACATTTATTTAAGTTTTTTACTCTTTCTATGCTATTTTATTTATTTTTAGATTTACCATCATTATTTCTTTACCATTTTAATTTAAGTATTAGTGTTTTATTTTTTTATTTTTTTATTTTGGCAGATTCGGTCCTTCATACTTGTGCTCTAAAATTGGCTGTTTGGTCCAATCGGAGCTGGGATTGGTCAACTGGTCTGGTTCCTTGCTTGGGATGGGCTAATTGTCCCACCTCCAGAGCTGCAGTCTACCTTGTGCACTAGGATTGGCAAGTAACTCCACCTACCGAGCTGAGCTTTGTAATATGGTCTGTTTGCTCCCCATTTGACCTTGGCTGCCTGTCCTCTGTCTTGTGCAAGTGTTAATTCAGTCCAACCTACTACAGTGAGATCGGCTATTTACCCTAGGGTTCTGTAGTAATATATATATATTATATATATATATATAACCATTTTATGATGAACACATGGTAAAGTGGTTCTTCTGATGGATAGAGAACATGTTGTATTTGGTTCTATATAGAACATTTTTTTGAAAATGGTTTTATGTAGCACCAAAAGGGTTCCAGTATTGCAATAAGCATGACAATGCTTATTTTCCACAACACACATTTTCCACTGATCTAAAAATAAAAGTAAGAAATGGAACCATTATTATTACAGAACCCTTGAAGAACCATCTTCTTAAGAGTGTCCATCTGGTTCTATGATTGTCTCATCTCAAGCACTGGATGATACTGTCCCGCTTCCTAAACTGTAAATGGACAATTGTCCCACCTTCTGCTCTACTGATGGCGGACTAGCAGTGTGCCACAGCCTGCAATGGGACTAGATAATTATCCCTCTTCCAGAGTCCTAGTTCACTATCCGTAGCCCACCTACACCTCAGCCTGTCTAACGTGTGCCATTCCCCATTGATCCTCAAGAGCCGAATAAAACTGTGGCCTTCCTGAAGGTGGCTGAGGGCCAAACTGACAAACCTTGGCTCATGACCTTGAGCTGGACCTCAAGTCACATAGGAAAGTGAACAGACTTCCAACTCCTGTATTTGTAGATGGTTTCTTTCAGGGGATTGCTCCCGTTCTCCTCACACAGAACCTCTGTCCAAACATCTGCACAAACACCAACTTCCTCTGGGTGTCTCTAAGGAGGTGTGGATAAAAGGGGTCCTTCATAGAGGGTGATAAGAAACAGCTCTTTGGAGCTCACCGAGATGTTTAACATTCAAACCGACCCCACCACCGCGTGACCTTGTCAACGTTTCTGCTTTCTGGGTTGTCCGCAAGTCGACTTCTGACAAAACGGCCGACACCAGCGTTTTAAAGCCCTGCAAATTAGGCATGCACAGGCTGTGCTCATTAAAAATCCATTGTGCAGAATGAGGTGCAAATTTGGCATTTGCACAGTTTGGCGTAACGCGCGGCGTCCCTGGCCAAATGGCCCTCAGTCTCTTACTAACCCCATTAGCCTGTTTGACCTCTGGAGGGCCGAGGGACGGCCTGCGGTTTCTCACAGCGTGATGCCTTACCTCGCAGATCATTACTGAGAGAGGTCCAGTATTGACCAAGAGGAAATCATTACCTCATGATGGATTTACTTGGCACAGAGGGTCCTCTGTCCATGGGCCCTTGCATAACCTTTAACTCAATTCAAAATTCATAAGACCTCACAATGCCTTTCTTGTCCTTCCAGAAGGAGGTTTAGACGGATGTAGCCCTTTGAGTGTAAAATAACTCCTCCATGGCAAAGAGGAAAGCAGACCTGACGTAGCTTTTGTTACACTTCTTGCAGGACCTGATGCGCCTGAGATTGGAGGCCCACATTTCAGCCTTGTGCCAACAAACTCAACAAACGCGAGCTCCTCTTGGCAGCTGGCTGATAATTGATGGCTACACAGCCAAATGGTTTATACACTCATCACCAAAAGAATAGTGGCACCCAGAAGGAAATTGGGAAGGAAGATGAAGGTGACCAGGATCAATAACTGATAATACATTCAGACCAATATGATCAATATTTATTGAGCTACACATACAGAAGTCGGTCTCTCAGTATGGCGTTGGGCCGCCGTGTTTCCTTACCCAGCATGCCAGACGTCTCGGCATGGAGGTGTAGAAGTTCCTAATGGTGTCCTGTGATAATCCACCCCATGCAGCTTGAACATCCTCACACAGTTCCTGCAGATGGTGCGGTAGGGGTGGAGGTGGAGGGACACCAGGTCTTCTGGACGTATGACAGACCGTTCATCTCGGTGCTGACCACGGTGCCTCCACACACGGATAGGGGGAAAGTCGGCGGATGGTACGTCATCCACCAAGACTAAAGCGGGACTCGTCACTGAAGATGACCCGCTGCCATTCTGAGTCCCTCCATGACAGTCTGGTACGACACCACTGCAGTCTTTGGTGACGGTGACGTGGTGTTAAGGGCAGTCGTCGTAACAGTCTGCTTGCAGGTAGCCAATGATGCTGCACTAACAGGATGACGGTTGGAGACTTCACTGTTCACTGTACGTCTGTAATCGTGGCTGTTGGGTCAGTCAGGTACAGCAATGAGGCCCGTCCTTGCTTACATCACATGCAAGGCCGAGAGTGACAAATCACGCTATCAGAAATGTCGGTAAGAAACGTTATTCAATCAGAACCATGGAAACCAAGACAAAAACTGGAAGAGCATCTTGTGTGCTCGGCTGGAAGCCAAAGTAGCAAAACCCCCATATGACAGTAAAGGACCTGTAAGAAGGTTCAGCAGACAGAAGTGGTGGTACGCGGTTCTACCGTGCAGCATGACCTGCAGAAAGACGATCTGCAAGGCACAGTCATCAGTAGGAAGCCTGCCTCAACACTGAAGGAACCCAAAACAACTGGATAACCCCGAGGCATTCTGAAGCACTATGGACTGAAGAAGTAAAAATAAAACTCTTTGGCTGCAATCACCGCCGCAATCACCAAAGGACTGTTTGAGAAAGAACGCATTTCCACATGCCAACTGGCATGGGGGTGGATCTGTTAGGCTTTGGGGTCGTGTGGTATCCAGTGGCACTGGTAACACTGCATGGGAAGAGGAAAGAGTGGACTCCCCGAAATATCAGCGAATTCTGGAAGCCAATGTGAAACAGGCAAACAATAAACTGAAGATGAAAAGTGTCTGGCTTCGATAACAGGGCAGTGGTCCAAAACATCACTCGGGAAAAGCACTGCCTGGACTTTAAACATCTGTGGGTATGCATGTGCATGCGGGACAAAGTCAAAGTTAAAGAGCACTACAGAAATAACCACGTTCTGCAGGAGCAGTGGGTGAACATTCATGAAGCCACGTCTACTAAACAAAGTGATGGTGGATTAACAAATCAACGTCTGCTTACACCTGTGTACGTACATACCACTGACCATACAGGACACTCTGTAGGTGTACAGGTCCAGACTGCAGTCCATCTGTTTCTCTGTATACTGTATTACCCTGTTCTTCAATGGTCAGGACCCCCACAGGACCACCACAGAGCAGGTATGATGTGGGTGGTGGATCATTCTCAGCACGGCCGTGACACTGACTGTCGCATGGTGGTGTGACAAGTGGTAGTGTGGTGGGGTGCTGGTGTGAGTGGATCAGACACAGCAGTGCTGCTGGAAGTGGTTAGACACTCACTGTGTCCACTCACTGTCCACTCTATTAGACACTCCTACCTTGCTGGTCCACCTTGTAGATGGACAGTCAGAGACGATAGCTCATCTGCTGCTGCACAGTGCAGTGTTGGTCATCCTCTAGTCCTTCATCAGTGGTCACAGGGTGCTGCCCACAGGACCCTGCCCACACAACGCTGCCCACAGGACGGTTCCCACAGTACAATGCCCACAGGGCGCTGCCCACAGGACGCTGCCACACAGGACGCTGTTGACTGGCCAGTTTTGGTCAGTGTCACTGCAGTGCTGAGAATGATCCACATCATGCCTGCTCTGTGGTGGTCCTGTGGGGGTCCTGACCATTGAAGAACAGGGTAATACAGTATACAGAGAAACAGATGGACTACTGGTGGAGGAAGACTGGTGAAGTAAGACTGGTGGAGGAAGACTGGTGGAGGAAGGTTAAAACAAAGCCAAACTCACGCAGGTCATTCTCAAGGTCAGTAAAGTATGACCTGCCCTACCTAACAAGCCCTGGATTGCATTCCCAGCCTTCAGAATCCAAGTCATTCATCCATCTTTTAAGACCCTCATCCTTTTGGGTCGTGGTTGGAGCAAACCCAAGCCCAACACACAAAGCACACACACTAAAATGGGAGGTTAGGTGACAGGGAAACACCGTCAGACGACAAGGTCAAGATCAAGACTCCGGCCCTGGAGGGCTGATATCCAGCATGGGTTGGTGGTTCCCTTGTTTAGACACACCCACTAAACCTGGGATTTAACAGATGAGTGTATTCCACCCCCTTGCCCCGGGGCATAGCCAAAACCACCTGCACTGCCTCCGTGAAGATATCCTTACCGCCTGCCGCTTCCCAAGCAACCCCAAAATTGTAAAGGTCATTCCACTTTACATGAAAATACAAAAAAGAGCCAGCAGAGGGAACCAACCGCCCTGTTTACAGTGAATGAACACGATCATTCACATCATGATTTTTGTAAATTTGTAGATGTGTCCTAGGTTTAAAGAACCTCCACATAGTACATCCCCAGTACAATATTCAAACCACTGAGGAACCAAGTAGTTATAAACATACTTTACTCACTTTTTCAGAACCACACCGTAAAAATGTAGAAAAGAACCCACAGCAAACCTAAAGGTTGTCTATACCCCCACTAAAAGCTGGAAACTGTTAAGTCACCCAAGTCAAACAAGTCAGTGAAACGTTTCTTGTTTATAAAACACTATGCTCTTCTACGTTCTTATAAAGGCTGGAGAACCAATGTTTCAAGCCGTCATTCTTAAATGAAGTGTGCTGTTGCCCTAAAGAACTATTTTTAAATGGATGCGTTCTAATGCAGGACAGCTTCAAAGCTCAATTGTGAACAACACAAAAACCGTTGTGCTCTCAAAGCAGAATGGAAACCCCCCTAGGGCTGTGTGGCTCAGCCCTCTGTTGTTCACCTCCTTGCTGACTCACGACGGTGGGCAGCAATGCACAGCTCGAAACACATCGTTCAAGTTTGCGGATGAGTACGACGCGTAGTGTAGGTCCTCATTCAGCAAGAAAACGACGAGTTGTCAGAATACCGAGAGGAAGTGCAAACGGTTAACGGACTGGTGTAGAACCAAGACAACCTGTCTTCTGAACGTAGACAAGACCAAAGAGATGGTTGTTTGACTTCAGGAAGGATTCAAGGCGTTGACCACTCGCACTAACACATCGACGGCTTCCACTGTGGAGATCGTCCAAGAAGCACCAAGTGTCCTTGGAAGTTCACCTGGCAGAGGATCTCACCTGGTCCCCCTCAACCACCCAGCCACCATAACCAAGGCAAGCCCGCAGATCTCTACTTCCTGCGAAGGCTGAGGAAGAGCACATCTCACACGCTCCCATCCCACACACCCTACCTGACAGAGGAACCATCGAGAGGCATCCTGAGCAGCTGCATCACTGCCTGGTTGGGAAAACTGCACCGTATTGGATCGCAAGTCCCTGCCGCGGGGTAGTTAGAGGACCAGATGAGGCAGATCATTGGTGTCGTCTCTTCCCACCTATCACGGGACATTTACACTCCCACGCGTGCATCCGCACACAAAGCAAAACAGCATCGTGGAGACCATACAACACCCCTCACAACCACACTCTTCACCCTCCTCCCGTCCGTGGAAAAAGTACGATAGCATCCGGCGCTCATAACATCAAGACTGTGCAACACAGCGTCTTGCCCCAAGCCATCAGACTCCTTAACACCCAGGAGTTATGGTCTAAACAAACATCAAACTATTGTCTGAACTGAAATCACACACTCTTCATCTCTCTCACAACACCCACCACACCACACACACACACACCCTGTTCCCTTTTGTTTAAAAAAATAAAAAAAAAAAAAAAAAAAAATGCTTATTGTTCACGAATATCTGTGCATAACTTTAGTACTGCCTGCTAAATTTCAAATATCAGTGTTTACAATGGTCTAATCTGTTTTACTCTACACTCAAAGCACCTTTACTGCTAGCCCCACTTTTTTTTTTTGTTTTTTTTTTTTTTTTTTTTTTACTAAGGGGCCCCGACCCCTGCACTGTTTCCCCTCCCCTGTATAGATTGTTTGTCTTGTATAATGGTCCCCTCATCCACCTGTGTGTTTCTAAGTATATTGTCCTGCGCACTTCTTGTTGTATGTTTTGTGTAGTCTTTGTTAGAGGTGCCTCCTTGGTCTGGAGGAACGTTATTTCGTTCACGTATTGTACTGTACACACTGTATAATAAGTTGAACTTGACCAAATAAAAAACCACTTGGAACTTGAACTTGAACTTTGGAAGTCATCCAATTATTTCTGAAACCCTGATTCTTTAAAATTTGTG
>JAMWET010001464.1:107500-109057 GCA_024036415.1 Prochilodus magdalenae | reverse complement strand
AATCACACACACTCACACTCTCACACACTCACACACACTCACACACTTACACACACTCTCTCACACACACACACACACACACACACACACTCACACTCACACACTCACTCACACTAACACACACACACTCACACACACTCACACACACACACACACACACTCTCACACACTCACACACTTACACACACTCTCACACACACTCACACACACTCTCACACACACTCACACACACTCACACTCACAGATTGTTCAGATTGTAGTTTTGAGTCAGACTTTAGCAGTTCAGATTGTAATTTTGAGTCAGACTTTAGCAGTTCAGATTGTAGTTTTGAGTCAGACTTTAGCAGTTCAGATTGTAGTTTTGAGTCAGACTTTAGCAGTTCGGATTGTAGTTTTGAGTCAGACTTTAGCAGTTCAGATTGTAGTTTTGAGTCAGACTTTAGCAGTTCAGATTGTAGTTTTGAGTCAGACTTTAGCAGGTCAGATTGTAGTTTTTAATCAGACGAAAGTGGTTTAAATTGTAGTTTACACTGTTGTACACTGAAATGGTTCTGATTGTAGATTTTAAGTTGTGGTGTAAACAAAATCCGACTAAAGCGGTTCAGACTGTAGTTTTAAATCTGACTAAAGTGGTTTAGATTGTGGTTTTGAGTCAGACTTTAGCAGTTCAGATTGTGGTTTTGAGTCAGACTTTAGCAGTTCAGATTGTAGTTTTGAGTCAGACTTTAGCAGGTCAGATTGTGGTTTTGAGTCAGACTTTAGCAGTTCAGATTGTAGTTTTGAGTCAGACCAAAGCAGTTCGGATTGTAGTTTTGAGTCAGACCAAAGCAGTTCAGATTGTAGTTTTGAGTCAGACTTTAGCAGTTCAGATTGTAGTTTTGAGTCAGACTTTAGCAGGTGCAGATTGTATTTTGAGATCAGACCTTTAGCAGTTACCGTTGTAGTTTTTTAAGTCAGACTTTAGCAGTTCCGATTGTAGTTTTGTAGTCCAGACCACAGCATTTCAGATTGTAGTTTTGATAGCACTTTAGCGTTCAGATTGTAGTTTTGAGTCAGACTTTAGCAGTTTCAGATTGTAGTTTTTGAGTCAGACTAAAGCAGTTCAGATTGTAAGTTTTTGATTCAGACCTTTAGCAGTTCAAGATTGTAGTTTTTGAGTCAGAGGCTTTAGCAGTTTCAGATATGTAGTTTTGAAGTCAGACCAAAGCAGTTCCGATTGTAGTTTTGAGTCAGACTTTACCGTGTCAGATTGTAGTTTTTGAGTCAACCTTTAGCAGTTCAGATTGTAGTTTATGAAGATCCCGACTTTAGCAGGTCAGATTGTAGTTTTGAGTCAGACCTTTAGCAGTTCAGATTTGTAGTTTTGAGTCAGAAACCAAAGCAGTTCAGATTGTTAGTTTTTTGAGTCAGACTAAAGGCGGTTCAGATTGTAGTTTTGAGTGTTGTGCTTTTTAGCATTTCCCTGATTGTAGTTTCTTGAGTCAGACTTTAGGCAGTTCAGAATTGTAGTTTTTGAGTCCAGACTTTAGCATTTCAGATTGTAGTTTTGAAATCAGA
>JAMWET010001464.1:97500-105000 GCA_024036415.1 Prochilodus magdalenae | reverse complement strand
CCCTCCAGGAGCAACAAGAGCCTGGATCCCTGCTACACGCCACTCTAGGGCTCTTATAAACCGCAGCCTTATCCGCTGTTTGGAAAGCCGGACCGTGCCGCCATCTTCCTCTTACCAAAACATAAACAAAGGCTGAAACGGGAGGTTCAGGGGGAGGTCACGCGCTGGAAGGCCGCGCCGGTGGCCACCCTCCAGGACACTCGGGATTACGCAGACGGGGAGATGTTGCAAAGTAGCTCTGATGACGTCAGCGTCTTCACTGAAGCAGTAGAGGGCTTTGTTGGAAAACTGGTGAATGAGACATACCCATCCGGAAAACCACCATCGGCATGTTTCCCAATCAGAGGACGTGGGTGGATGAAACCATCCGCGACACTCTGAACTCTTTCACTGCTGCCTACAGCGGGGGGCTTATCAGCCTGAACACAGACGAGAACCAGCCCAGGGAGACCAGGAGGGTGCTAGAATCACAGTTCCAACAGAGCGGGTCTAGAACCCTGCGACAGGTGCTTTCAGTGCTCACTTTGAGTCCGCAGCACCTGCCCCAAAGAAACCCCAGCTGGCCTTCTGGACATGTGACCACAGACCGTTCATCTCGGTGCTGACCACGGTGCCTCCACACACGGATTCGTTGGGCGTCTCCACCAAGACTAAAGCGGGACTCGTCACTGAAGATGACCCGCTGCCATTCTGAGTCACTCCATGACAGTCTGGTACGACACCACTGCAGTGTTTGGTGACGGTGACGTGGTGTTAAGGACAGTCGTGGTAACGGTCTGTGTGCATGTAGTCCTGCGTGGTGCAGCCGTCTGCTGATGGTGCTGCACTAACAGGAGGACTCATGGAGGACACCACTGCTCGCTGGATGTCTGTAGACGTGGCTGTTGGGTCAGTCAGGTATCGAGATAAGACCCGTCACTGCTTACGGCACATGTCTCACCATGTCCCACCTCACACCAAGTCTCACTCCCGTGGCTTAGAAATATCGAAGATGGCAGTGTGCGGATGTCTGGGTGTGGGATTCCTTGTTTGAGTGTTTACTGAGATGATCCCAGTGGAGCTGAACACACAGTGAGGCTGAATGCGGATGATTCTCCGCGGCTGTGGTGTGATTTCCTCCATCATTAACTCTGCGGGTCAGAACCACCAGGACTCCTGAACAAGCAGAGCAGATAAATCAGAGTGTGATATCACAACCCCCACCTCCTTACTGAATCTGTCGTGGTCCAATCAGTGCTCCTCACTCTGCTGATCATAGGAATCAGACTGCTCTTCAAACAGGACCGCAACAGCTACACAGCAGCAACACTGCGCTAGTCAACCTGACACCTGGGCCTACACTGCAGCCTAAACCTAAACCTAGCTTTAACATCAACAGCTTAAACCTAGCCTTAACATCAACATCTTAAACCTAGCCTTAACATCAACATCTTAAACCTAGCCTTAACATCAACAGTTTAAAACTAGCTTTAACATCAACATCTTAAACCTAGCCTTAACATCAACAGCTTAAACCTAGCCTTAACATCAACAGTTTAAAACTAGCTTTAACATCAACATCTTAAACCTAGCTTTAACATCAACATCTTAAACCTAGCCATAACATCAACATCTTAAACCTAGCTTTAACATCAACAGCTTAAACCTAGCCTTAACATCAACATCTTAAACCTAGCCTTAACATCAACAGCTTAAACCTAGCCATAACATCAACAGCTTAAACCTAGCCTTAACATCAACATCTTAAACCTAGCCTTAACATCAACATCTTAAACCTAGCCTTACCATCAACATCTTAAACCTAGCCATAACATCAACAGTTTAAACCTAGCCTTAATATCAACATCTTAAACCTAGCCATAATATCAACAGCTTAAACCTAGCCTTAACATCAACATCTTAAACCTAGCCATAACATCAACAGCTTAAACCTAGCCTTATCACCAACAGCTTAAACCTAGCCTTAACATCAACAGCTCAGTCCTAGCTTTAATATCAACATCTTAAACCTAGCCATAACATCAACAGCTTAAACCTAGCCATAACATCAACAGCTTAAACCTAGCCTTAACATCAACAGCTTAAACCTAGCCTTAACATCAACATCTTAAACCTAGCCTTAACATCAACAGCTTAAACCTAGCCTTAACATCAACAGCTTAAACCTAGCTTTAACATCAACATCTTAAACCTAGCCTTAACATCAACAGCTTAAACCTAGCTTTAACATCAACATCTTAAACCTAGCCTTAACATCAACAGCTTAAACCTAGCCTTAACATCAACAGCTTAAACCTAGCCTTAACATCAACATCTTAAACCTAGCCTTAACATCAACAGCTTAAACCTAGCCATAACATCAACAGCTTAAACCTAGCCTTAACATCAACAGCTTAAACCTAGCCTTAACATCAACGTCTTAAACCTAGCCTTAACATCAACGTCTTAAACCTAGCCTTAACATCAACATCTTAAACCTAGCCTTAACATCAACAGCTAAAACCAAGCCTTAACATCAACATCTTAAACCTAGCCTTAACATCAACAGCTTAAACCTAGCTTTAACATCAGCATCTTAAACCTAGCTTTAACACCAACAGCTTAAACCTAGCCTTAACATCAACATCTTAAACCTAGCTTTAACATCAACAGCTAAAACCTAGCTTTAATATCAGCATCTTAAACCTAGCTTTAACATCAACATCTTAAACCTAGCCTTAACATCAACATCTTAAACCTAGCCTTAACATCAACATCTTAAACCTAGCCTTAACATCAACATCTTAAACCTAGCCTTAACATCAACAGCTTAAACCTAGCCTTAACATCAACAGCTTAAACCTAGCTTTAACATCAACATCTTAAACCTAGCCATAACATCAACAGCTTAAACCTAGCCTTAACATCAACATCTTAAACCTAGCCATAACATCAACATCTTAAACCTAGCCATAACATCAACGTCTTAAACCTAGCCTTAACATCAACAGCTTAAACCTAGCTTTAACATCAACATCTTAAACCTAGCCATAACATCAACAGCTAAAACCAAGCCTTAACATCAACATCTTAAACCTAGCCTTAACATCAACAGCTTAAACCTAGCTTTAACATCAGCATCTTAAACCTAGCTTTAACACCAACAGCTTAAACCTAGCCTTACATCATAACAAAACCTAGCTTTAACATCAACAGCTAAAACCTAGCTTTAATATCATCATCTTAAACCTAGCTTTAACATCAACATCTTAAACCTAGCCTTAACACCAACATCTTAAACCTAGCCTTAACATCAACATCTTAAACCTAGCCTTACACAAACAACAGCTTAAACCTAGCCTTAACATCAACAAACTTAAACATAGCTTTAACATCACACAGCTTAAACCTAACAAACACAACATCACACACACTTAAACCTAGCCTTAACAAACCACACACACACACCTAGCCTTAACATCAACAGCTTAAAAAACCTAGCTTTAACATCAACATCTTAAACCTAGCCACACCACACTCCATCAAACACACACACACATACACCCCACACACACACCACACTCATAACCTAGCCTTAACACCACATACAGCTTAACCACCCACACTTAACAACAAACACTTAAACCTACACACACAACATCACACGTCTTAACCAAAAACTTACACACACACACAACACCCCACACACCTAGCACATTAACAACAACATCACAAACCCATACACCTTACACATCACCACACTCATAACAAACAACAACATCACATCACACCTAGCCTTAACATCAACAGCTTAAACCACACACCCACGCTTTAACATCACACATCTTAAACCACATACACACCAACAGCTTAAACCTAGCCTTAACAAACATCTTAAACCTACTTTACACATCACACACACTACAACCTAGCTTAACACACAGCACTTAAACCTAGCCTTAACACACCACACAACATCCTTAACCTAGCTTTAACACCATAACACTTAAACCTACACATACACACACAACATCTTACACTCATAGCTTTAACATCACACATCAACATCTTAAACCCACACTTTAACATCAACAGCTAAAACCACAGCACACACCACACATCTTAAAACCTAACAAACTTAACATCAACATCAACATCTTAAACCTAGCTTTTAACACACACATTTAACCTACACACCACACTCATACATCTTACACACTAGCTTTAACATCAACAGCTTACACCCTAGCACTTAAACACACAACACACTTAACCTAGCCTTAACAACCACACACACACCACACTCATAACAAACACACACACACACACACACATACACCCCACACACACCACACTCATAACAAACACACACACACACACATACACCCCACACACACCACACTCATAACAAACACACACACACACATACACCACACACACACCACACTCATAACAAACACACACACACACACACACACACCACACTCATAACAAACACACACACACACATACACCCCACACACACCACACTCATAACAAACACACACACACACATACACCCCACACACACCACACTCATAACAAACACACACACACACACACAGTCACACACACCACACTCATAACACACACACACCCTACACACACACCACACTCATAACCCTCTCTTTCTCACCACACACACATACACCCACACTCTTCCTCTCTCTCACTCTCTAACAAACCCACCACATACACCCACACACTCTCTCACACTCATAACAAACTCTCTCACACACATACACCCCACACACTCCTCACTCTCTCTAACACACAGACACACTCTCACTCTCAGTTTCTCACCACCACACTCTGTACCCTACTACCTCACACACTCACACTCACTCTCTCTCAACCCCACACCTCACACACCTCACACACTCTACAGATTCTTGTGAATTCTCTCTCTCATCTACCCCCTCGTCAGAGTGACACACACACACACAGTCTCTGAGCTAATCATCATCATTCTCTCTGACAGCATGAAGCAAACGATCCTCCTTAAGCCTTTTCTCCCCAGCTGAGAAGAACAGCTCCAAATAAACCCTGAGAGAGAGTGTCTCTGAGTATCTCTCTCTCTCCCTCTCTCTCTCCCTCTCTCTCTCTCTCTCTCTCCCTACCCCTGCTGCCTCTCTCTCTCTCTCTCTCTCTCTCTCTCTGTATCTCTCTCTCTCTCTCCTTTTCTCTCCCTCTGTCTCTGTCCCCATCTCTCTCCCTCTCTTTCTCGGACCATGTTGTCCTGGTGTTCCTCCTGAGCTCTGGTTGTTCAGTGCTGCTGGTAGCTGCAGGCTACACTAAGCTACGCTAAGCTAACCATGTCATTATGAGGCCAGCCAAGGCTAATGACTTCACACACACGCACACACACACTGTCATTTATGGCCGTCAGCGGGGGTCCCAAAGGAGCCGGTGGGCCTGAGGGAACCCACTCCCTCACTCTGAGAGAAACGTGTGAAGGAATACAGGCCGGGAAACACGCAGAGACCACATAACTCAGAGGCAGACGCTGGGAATTTACGGACCTTTCCTAAGGCCGGAATCCTGCTGGGAGCACACGGACAGTGGTGATGGACTCGGCGTGTATCCTTTATCTATAATGTATATGAGTATATATCTCAGACTGAGTGCAGGTGCGTATGTCTCAATACAGAGCGGCCCCTAAACAATAAGGGTTCATAAGGAGCTGGTTATGACAGCTCGGACTGAGTGGATGGATTAGGTCTGAGGTCAGCTCTCTCGGCTCCAACGCTGGGAAATTCTCTGAACTTGGACAAGAGTGAGATCTGGAGTCATATTTAAACAGGCCTTTATTGAATATGGCTTTATTACATTAGCTCTATAAATCTATCAGGTCACAAATCTGCTCTGATATTGTAACATGCTCTGTGTGAGGACCATAATCTCAACCAGCGTCCCACAACTTCCTCTGCTCACGTACATGCAACTGATCTGAAACTCGACAGTATAATTCTAACATGCTATACATTACTGAGAAAATAGAAAATAGAATATGAATCTAATAGATCTGAAAATATGAATTGGATAAAGAAAGTAATATATATATAACACTAATATAATATAGAATAATAATATAATATAATATAGATAAATCTATAATATAATCTATATGTAAAAATATACATATATGAGGACCAAATATAATATAATATAATATAACATAATATAGAAAATATAATATAGTATAATATAATATAATATAATATAATATAGAAAATATAATATAATAGAAAATATAATATAATATAATGTAATATAATGTAACATAATATAGAAAATATAATATAATATAATATAATGTAATGTAAAATAATATAACATAATATAGAAAATATAATATAATATAATATAAAAAATATAATAGAATATAATAGAATATAGAAAATATAATATAGAAAATATAATAGAATATAGAAAATATAATATAAGTATTAAAATACATTATTTTACAATCACTATAACAATTAAATATAAATAAGTAAATAAATTTAAATCATGTATAAGAAATGTAAATTTCTACAAGACTAAACAAGATTTTGGAATCATCAAGCTTGCTTTTCCTGAATCCCTAATTACATTTCCAGCCATTTACAAAGGTTTTACCTACAGTACAAAAGTCTCCTAACCAACCTGGAAGATTTATCTATACAGGTCAAATCTTTTAGAGAAATGCCTTAAAAACAAAACCATCTTACAAAACAAAGTATCATTTGCAATGCTTGTGCTAAAGCTTTACATAGCAAAACGTTTGCAAAACATTTTCAGTTAAAAAAAGTGTTTAAAAGTTACCTTTACAGTCTGAAGTATGCACAAAAGTGCAAAAATGTACAGTGCGAAGTCTCTGTAAAAGTTATCCATATAGTTATTATCCGTCCATCACTACACAAGAAGTATGCAAAAGTCACCTTTACAAAACAATCAATAGGCAAATGTTACCTTTACAGTACACAGTGTGTGCAAATGTCAGCTTTACATGCAAAAATTAGTTTTACAGTATAGTAATGATAGTATGATGTCTGTGCAAAAGTTTGCTTGACGGTATAGAATGTGTACGAAAGTTACTTTTACTGTATAGAATGTGTACAAAAGTCATATTTAGAAATGTTTTACAGAACAAAATGTGTGTAAAAGTTACTTTTACAGTAAAAAACAGTAAAAAATTATGCAAATGTGAGCTTTACATGACAGAAAGTATGCAGAGAGAGAGAGAAAGTTATCTTTACATAAGAGTAACCTTGCAAGAGTAACTGTACAGTACAGCAAATGTCAGCTTTACAGGACTGTATACGTGTAAAAGCTACCTTTACAGTAAAGAATGTGAACACAGTTTTACCAGTAATAATGCAAAAGTTAACTTTACAATACTAAATATTGTATGCTTTATAGTAAACAGTACAAGCCCATATCTGAGGAACTGGCGTGCTGACCACATATCAGAAAATTTGATGTATTATGTATTTGTGT
>JAMWET010001464.1:72500-85000 GCA_024036415.1 Prochilodus magdalenae | reverse complement strand
CATGTAGTCCTGCGTGGTGCAGCCGTCTGCCGATGGTGCTGCACTAACAGGACGACTCATGGACTTGTGTGGGACTTGGATCATTAGCATGTCGTTTTAATCAGACCTACACACCGAGTTCCATTCCAGGGTGTGGGTCCCTGAGGGCTAGCGATGTGATCCAGGGCTCGCTGGAAAGGACACGTCACTGTTTACTGACCGGCCCATCAGTTAAAGCTGCTTGTTCCAAAGCGCTCCCCTCTCCTGGGGTTTAGTCATGACATCATCAGCCACCACTAACATACGGTACCAGTCAGAAGTTTGGGTACACCCTTCAAAGGCCCTACACTGGTACACTGAACAGCGCCACCTGCTGAGAGTCTGACCCAGTCCGTATCCTGATCCACCACATCTACTCCTGATGTAGACAGTATGGTCCTCCTCCATATCTCCACCTCTAATATATATTTAGTGGTGTAAAAACTTTGATCTCTTTTTCTGCACAGTGTAAAAGCTCTAGCTCTCCTTTCAGGTTAGTGAATATTCATGATGGACCGACCAATAGAATCGCTCCAAACCTGCTTAGTAATAAACCTTGTTCTATCAGCTCCACTGCAGGGTAAGGAAGCTGCTCCATCCTCCTGTACAGCTCCACCCTGGAGGGGTTTAAGGTGGACTGGATAATTCCATTCTGGAGGGGTTTAAGGTGGACTGGATAATTCCATTCTGGAGGGGGTTAAGGTGGACTGGATAATTCCATTCTGGAGGGGGTTAAGGTGGACTGGATAATTCCATTCTGGAGGGGTTTAAGGTGGACTGGATAATTCCATTCTGGAGGGGTTTAAGGTGGACTGGATAATTCCATTCTGGAGGGGGTTAAGGTGGACTGGATAATTCCATTCTGGAGGGGTTTAAGGTGGACTCTATAATCCCATGAGTGGGTTTTAAGGTGGACTGGATAATTCCATTCTGGAGGGGTTTAAGGTGGACTGGATAATTCCATTCTGGAGGGGTTTAAGGTGGACTGGATAATTCCATTCTGGAGGGGTTTAAGGTGGACTGTATAATCCCATGAGTGGGTTTTAAGGTGGACTGTATAATTCCATGAGAGGGTTTTAAGGTGGACTGTATAATTCCATGAGTGGGTTTTAAGGTGGACTGTATAATTCCATGAGTGGGTTTTAAGGTGGACTGTATAATTCCATGAGTGGGTTTTAAGGTGGACTGTATAATTCCATGAGAGGGTTTTAAGGTGGACTGTATACCCCCATGAGTGGGTTTTAAGGTGGACTGTATAATTCCATGAGAGGGTTTTAAGGTGGACTGTATAATTCCATGAGTGGGTTTTAAGGTGGCTGTTTTGTAGTTTGACTGGCGGTGTATGTATAGCCAGTCAGCGTGTCTCTGTGTCTCACATACGGAGGGTCCAGCTGGCTGTCGGGGGCTGCGGTTCATATGTGTGTGTGCATGTCCGTGTGTACAAGTCATCACGTATGGAATGCTGCACCTCTGTGTGTGTGTACAGATGATGTGTGCTGGAATGTTGAGAGTGTGTTATCTAATGTGGTTTGGGCTCCAAGCCAACAACGACCCAGCAGCTGCTTTCAGCATACACCGCCACCCCACCCCCCCCCCACACCCACACACACACACATACACACACATACACACACTTGGTACAGGCCACATATCTGTATTTAGGTTTCTATGTGTGCAGTGTAAGGGTTTTGTGTGTGTGTGTGTGTGTGTGTGTGTGTGTGTGTGCGGTGCAGAGTTTGTTAGGAAGGTAATAAGAGAGGAGGTGGAGATGGTGTATCTCCATCTCCTCATTAGTCACCTCCTTCACTGTAATACTGTATCTAAGCAGTTTCCATGCTCAGCTCAGCACTAACACAGGAAAGTAATAAGAGGGGAGGTGCAGAGGGTGGAGGGTGGAGATCGTGGAGGGTTGAGGTAACGAAGAGTGGAGATGGTGTGGTAACACAGGAAGGTAATAAGAGGGGAGGTGGAGATGGTGGAGGTGGAGATGGTGGAGAGTGGAGGTGATGAAGGTTGGAGAGGGTGGAGGAAATGAAGAGTGGAGATGGTGGAGATGGTGTGGTAACAGAGGAAGGTAATAAGAGAGGAAGTGGAGATGGTGAAAGGTACAGGTGATAGAGGGTGAACAAGATGGTGGAGGTGGAGATGGTGTGGAAACGGGAAGGTAGTAAGAGGGCAGGTGGAGATGGTGGAGGGTAGAGGTGATGGAGGGTGGAGAAGATGGTAGAGGTGGAGATGGTGTGGTAACACAGGAAGGTAATAAGAGGGGAGGCGGAGGTAGTGAAAGGTGGAGCTGATGGAGGGTGAATGGGGGGTCTGGGATCATTATACCCTGTTAGAACCCCACCAGTGTAAAGCGCCGCCTTACAGTGGAGGTAAGTGTGAGGTCAGTGTGCTGGGTATAGGTGTGGTGTGATAGCTGTTCCAGACGCCGCTCCTGTGTTCAGCTATGCTGTTCTTCTTTATCTAGTGTCAGTATATGGTACATACATTCCCTTAAACTGAACCTGAACACAGTTCACATTCTAGAAGGTTCAGTCACTGGAAACCTCCCCCCGAGTGGACTCACTGTGTACTCGTAGGAATTCTGTGCCATATGGGCTCGCCTCGCCGCTCTCGCTGCCATGATCTGATTGCCTTTTCATGCATGAGCAGGATTTGTTAGCGCCAGCTAATGCTAGCTGACTCCTACTCTGGGCTACAGCATTGCCATGCCAGCTCAAGTAATATCATGCTAATTGGCTTCCATGCTAATTCGTCAGTTAGCGGACTGTGCTGGACTGTGATCCTCTCATTCCTCTATGAAATCTTCAGAATGTTTCTCTGGGTTTTATCTGGAGTTCAAACTGGTCTAGTCCTGGCTTGCTGAATCCCAGTTGGGTGTTTCTGGTTTACTGTATTACACTGAACTAATAATAAATAATCAATAATAATAGATACAAGTGTGTGAAATGGTTCTAATGTATGAAGAATACAACTAAAGAAATATCAGACATGGGCAGAATACTTATCTCAGGAAGAGAAGGTTCTGTAGAACACCCAGTATGAAGTTTTAATAAGATTCAACATCTAAAATGAAGTTCTAATAAAATTTGTATCCAAAACAAACTTCTAATAAAATTAACATATAAAATGAAGTTCTAATAAAATTACCATCTAGAATAAAGTTCTAATACAATTCATATCCAAAACAAAGTTCTAATGAAATTAACATATAAAATGAAGTTCTAATAAAATTACCATCTAGAATAAAGGTCTAATAAAATTACCATCTAGAATAAAGTTCTAATAAGATCCATATTCAAAACAAAGTTCTAATAAAATTCATATCCAAAATGAAGTTCTAATAAAATTACCATCTAGAATAAAGTTCTAATACAATTCATATCCAAAACAAAGTTCTAATAAATTACCATCTAGAATAAAGTTCTAATACTATTCATATTCAAAACAAAGTTCTAATGAAATTAACATCTAAAATGAAGTTCTAATAAAATTACCATCTAGAATAAAGTTCTAATAAAATTCATATCCAAAATGAAGTTCTAATAAAATTACCATCTAGAATAAAGTTCTAATAAAATTCATATCCAAAACAGTTCTAATAAGATTAACATCTAAAATGAAGTTCTAATAAAATTAACATCTAAAATGAAGTTCTAATAAAATTACCATCTAGAATAAAGTTCTAATAAATTTACCATCTAGAATAAAGTTCTAATAAAATTCATATCCAACATGAAGTTCTTGTAAAATTACCATCTAGAATAAAGTTCTAATAAAATTCATATCCAAAACATAGTTCTAATAAAATTAACATCTAAAATGAAGTTCTAATAAAATTACCATCTAGAACAAAGTTCTAATAAAATTCATATCCAAAACATAGTTCTAATAAAATTAACATATAAAATGAAGTTCTAATAAAATTACCATCTAGATTAAAGTTCTAATAAAATTCATATCCGAAACAGTTCTAATAAAATTAACATCTAAAATAAAGTTCTAATAAAATTACCATCTGGAATAAAGTTCTATTAAAATTCATATCCAAAATGAAGTTCTTGTAAAATTACCATCTAGAATAAAGTTCTAATAAAATTGCCATCTAGAACAAAGTTTTAATAAAATTCATATCCAAAACATAGTTCTAATAAAATTAACATATAAAATGAAGTTCTAATAAAATTACCATCTAGATAAAAGTTCTAATAAAATTTGTATCCAAAATAAAGTTCTTGTAAAATTAACATCCAAAATGAAGTTCTAATGAAAAAATTAATATCCCTCATGCAGATGTAATAAAATTCATGTTCAGAACAAAGTTGTAACAATATGAATATCTAGAATAGGTTCTAATAAAACCAACACCCTAAAAAAGGTCCTAATAAAGAATTACAATATGTTATACTTACTATTTAATATTCTAAATAATTTTCTAATAAAATGAATATCCATAATGAATATATAAAATTACCTTCCAGAAAAAAAGTTCTAATGAAATGAACACCCTAAATAATGTAGGATTAATAAAGAATTTTAATATGAGTTACGATTTATTATTCTGAAAAATGTTCTAATAAAATGAATATACATAATGATCATAAAAATTAATATATAAAATGAACATCAAGAATTTAGGTCCAGTATTTGGAGTTCAACTGTAATTGAACTGATGTCTAGAATGGCCTGCCAGGAGGTAACTCCATAGCAACACAGTTTATAATTACAAACCAAACTGACACTAATGACTTACATCACATGACTTCTTAGAAACTATATCCTTTGTGTATTGAATAAAGTAAAAATGGTTAGATATTGTCATCTATAAAAGGACAGTCATTTAGTGTTTAGAAACTCTATTACTTTTACTACAAATAAATACTGTGTCATTCTTACGTATGGTATTTCACTATATTAATAACAATTACAACAATAATAATAATAACTCAAAATCCAAAATCCAAAATCCAGATATATATCTGAACTGACTCTCTAATACCAACTGTAGAGCGTGTTCTGTATTTGAGAGCTGGTTACTTGAACTCCGGTGAAGGTGGTGAGAAGCGGCCTCAGAGGCTGAAGTGTGGACTGTGTGTTTAGCTGCTGAGGTTTCTGTGTGGTGAGCAGAGAAGACAATGAGGACAGGAAATGGAGGAAAGATGCTGATGTGGTAACAGGGAGGTCCTGGGTCCTACTTGTGCGTGTAGGCCCCAGACGGCCCTCTCAGCGTTTCCCAGCTCATGAGTTTCCACTTCAGCTGAAACCGCACGGCTGTAAGGGTCCTCGTCAGACGCCGCACGCTGTTATCTGCAGCGCTAAGAGCGCTGAACACAGGCTGGAGCTCTCCTCCCGGTCGCTCCGCGTGGGCGTGAGACTGTTCGCGGTGTGCGAGAGCAGACGGCCGTCTGAGACTGGAGCGTTTAAGCGGCTGTGTGGTTTCACAGCAGATGTGCAGCGACATGAGTGAGTCAAGGCTGAGAGCAGCTCATAGCCGGGTTTACTTAAGGACGTCTGGAAGGTGGCATGAGCCCGCGCGTGGAGATTCGCATGTTTAGATTTTCTAAGGGAATATAAAAGAAGTAACCTGGATGGAGAACACACTGGGATATATCATTCCAAAGCTAACAGTAGTGGGAAATTTCTGTTTTTCATTTCTATTTTTAATTTTTATTGCAAACAACAGTAATAAATATGGAATTCTATAATCTTCTGTTCTATAGTTTACTAAAATTCTGTAGTCTGCTTAATTTTTACTCACCAAAATTGTATAGTCTACCATAATTCTACAGTACTCCATAATTTTATAGTCTACTATAATTCTACAGTACTCCATAATTCTATAGCCTACTTAAATTCTGTAGTCTACTATAATTCTATAGTCTACTGAAATTCAGTAGTCTACTATAATTCTATAGTCTACCATTCTACAGTTTACTAAACTTCTATAGTCTACTAAAGTTCTACAGTTTACTAAACTTCTATAGCCTACTGAAATTCCAGTATATAGTTCTATAGTCTAGCCTACTTAAATTCTGTAGTCTACTATAATTCTATAGTCTACTATTCTACAGTTTACCAAACTTCTATAGTCTACTAAAATTCTACAGTCTACTATAAGTCTATAGCCTACTGAAATTCAGTAGTCTACTATAATTCTATAGCCTACTGAAATTCAGTAGTCTACTTTAATTCTATAGCCTACTGAAATTCAGTAGTCTACTATAATTCTATAGCCTACTGAAATTCAGTAGTCTACTATAATTCTATAGTCTACCATTCTACAGTTTACTAAACTTCTATAGTCTACTAAAATTCTACAGTTTACTAAACTTCTATAGCCTACTGAAATTCAGTAGTCTACTATAATTCTATAGTCTACTATAATTCTATAGCCCTACTGAAATTCAGTAGTCTACTATAATTATATAGTCTACTATTCTACAGTTTACCAAACTTCTATAGTCTACTAAAATTCTACAGTCTACTATCATTCTATAGCCTACTGAAATTCAGTAGTCTACTATAATTCTATAGTCTACTATTCTACAGTTTCTACACTAAATAGTCTACTATAATTCAATAGTTTACTAAAATTCTATAGTGTACTACAATTCTATAGCCTACTGAAATTCTGTAGTCTACTATAAATCTGTAGTCTACTATTTTATAGTATACTACTATAAAATATGCTATTCTATAGTTTACTAAACTTAAATAGTCCGCTATAATTAATAGTTTACCAAAATTCTATAGTTTACTAAATTTCTATAGCCTACTGAAATTCTGTAATCTACTATAAATCTGTAGTCTACCAAAAATCTGTAGTCTACTATTTTATAGTATGCTATAATTCTTCAGGCTGCTATTCTACATTCTGCTATAATTCTATAGTCACTTAAATGGCTATTTCAAATTCAAAAACTAAAAAAAGTAAAAAACACAAAAATAAAGATACATGGTTTGGTCACGGTATATATAATGCATACTGCGTACTTTAAATGTTTTACCTTTAAAAAGTTTATTAATTTAGCTGGTGTAATTTAGCAATTTTCTTTAAATTTTAATGAATTATGAAATAAAAATTAAAATAAAAACTGGTTATTATTCATGTAACTTATTAGTGCTTTAATGAATTCACTTCTACCTATAAATATTCATATCTGAAATGTTAATTGTCTATGTTGAACACTGAACACTGAACACAAATGTCTGAACACAAATTCGAAGATACTTTTCAAATACAGCAAACAAAATTACATGCAGCTCTTTACTGGTTTATGTTCATTGTAACACATGTAACTACAAACAGTCTATTCACTTTAAACTAATCAGAAAAAAATGTAGCTGTTTTTTAAAAAAAGGGCAAAATTTAAAGTTTAAACATAAATTAATTTCTTGATTTCGTGAATTGGTTTAATTTTTGCACCAGTTCTATACTAAAAAATACTAAAAGAAATCATTCCTTTGATGGAACAGAAAACTTTAGTGCTAAAATTAGATAATAAGATATAAACTATAAAAACAGTCAATACATTTAACTATAATGTATACATATATACACTGCTGTTTACCTTAATGAAGTTAGTGTTCAGGCTGCCTTAAAATTTGGAGTGGAATTAAAAAAAAAGTTAGCAGAACACAAATCTGTGTTTTATATCCCAGAAATGTATTATTTTAAAGGCCTCAAAATTTTAATATGAACACTTTTTAAGGTGAAACCCACCATGTTTTGTTGATTGTTTTTAAACAAAGTTTTTCAAAAAATAATATACAAAAAACAAAACTAAAAGTAAAATGTGGTAAACATCAGCCAGATCTATGCAAATATACAGATTTGTACAAATATGCCCCATAAATGTGCAGAGAAAAATATTTAGTATAATTTGTATATATATATATATATATATTGTATTTATGAATTTCTGTTGTTTATTTTTTCATGAAAATCTCATTGGAGCTAATCCGCATGTACATGTTAGTGCAAATTACACTATAGATGAATATAATAAAGAGGAACAATCAGATTTCTGAATAGTGGCCTTATCACCCCTGAACAATCGACCAACAGTCCAGTATATTGACCACAATGACGCTGCAGTTGATGCTCTGGGCTGTGATCACCCGTTCCGGAATTTTTTCGGATGAGCATTACAGTAATTTCATCAACCGGATCATGTTCTGTATCCTCCACACCATTCGTCCCCTGTTCTAAAACTTTCCGAAGGCCCAGCCGGAGGCGTGTTGTTATTTCCGGCCGGGGAGTGCAGGCAATGCTCACTGGTTTTTACAAGGCATTGTGGGAACTTTCCCGGAAAAGTTTGGACAATGAGACGCCCTAGAAGATTGGCCAATGGGCTGGGAGGCCCTACTGAACTAGGCAGCTTTTTGAGACATGGCCATAGTCAATGACCTGGTCATACGGATGTGGTGACGCTGGAACTCCATCCGGGAAAGGATGGACGACTGTGTATTGGTGAAGACGTACAGAATTACTGACCTCCTAACTTCTCGAGGTGTCGCAGCGGAAGAAGGACGAACACCTGGGGATGTTCTCTGAAGGTTACTGAAGGTGGACTGTGTTGGTGGGTCTACCAGGTCTTCCAGGTGGTTGACCCTCTCACCATCCGAAGTTCTGGACTCTGGGATGGTCAGACATTGTTCTGAGAACGCCAGCAGCTTCTCTGTTGGATGTGTGAGTCTCCTCTTCTCAGTGAGGAGCTTCTAGAACAGATACACCTCCTTTCAGACCTCCGTAGCATGGAGGTGTCTTCTCACAGTGGTAGAAGAAGGATGGACAGGAGCACCTGTGGAGGTTTCTCCTCTCTGCTGGGGACAGTGTTGGTGGGTCTACCAGGTCCCCCAGGTGGTTGTTAGGGGCCCTATGGAGCTTTTAATCCATTTTCTTTGGGATTCTTCTTCTTCTTCTCTTCTTCTTCTGGACTGTCCTATAGCTAGTGTGTCGGGAACATCTCCTGGAAAACTGAGGACTCCTTATGCTCCCCGGCCGTGTTCCCAGGAAATAAGGGCGAGTGGGTCTCTGATGTTTCCCGCTGTCCTGTATGACGGATACGCCCCATATATGTACCGCCATCGTTCCGGGACGCATGCGGCCACACCAGAGTTTCGGAGGTGTGGATTTTTCTTTTCCGTTTTCTCTTAGTGCAGCTTTTCTTTCAGCTTCCCCTCATCTCTCGCGCCCTACTTCTGTCTGCCTCTGTATGTATGTGTGCAGCCAGACTGCTGACTCGGTGTTCCTCCACAGTCCCAGAAGTTCCTGTACATTTCTAACCTACAAAATCTCCCTCTCTCTCTCTCTCTCTCTCTCTCCCTCTCTCTCTCTCTCTCTCTCTCTCTCTCTCTCTCTCCCTCTCTCCCTCTCTCCCTCTCTCCTCTCTCTCTCTCTCTCTCTCTCTCTCTCTCTCTCTCTCTCTCTCTCTCTCTCTCTCCCTCTCTCTCTCTCTCTCTCTCTCTCCCTCTCTCTCTCTCTCTCCCTCTCCCCCTCTCTCTCTCTCTCTCTCTCTCTCTCCCCCCCTCCTCTCTGTTATTAGAGTGTGTCCCCGTATCTGTATGTGTGATCCGGTTTGGGTTTAGTTCAGGTTCTGGGGTTTGGGTTTGGGTTTAGTTCGGGTTCTGGGGTTTGGGTTTGGGTTTAGTTCGGGTTCTGGGGTTTGGGTTTAGTTCGGGTTCTGGGGTTTGGGTTTGGGTTTAGTTCAGGTTCTGGGGTTTGGGTTTGGGTTTAGTTCGGGTTCTGGGGTTTGGGTTTGGGTTTAGTTCGGGTTCTGGGGTTTGGGTTTGGGTTTAGTTCAGGTTCTGGGGTTTGGGTTTGGGTTTAGTTCGGGTTCTGGGGTTTGGGTTTGGGTTTTGTTCTGGTTCTGGGGTTTGGGTTTGGGTTTTGTTCTGGTTCTGGGGTTTGGGTTTGGGTTTGGTTCTGGTTCTGGGGTTTGGGTTTGGGTTTGGTTCTGGTTCTGGGGTTTGGGTTTGGGTTTGGTTCTGGTTCTGGGGTTTGGGTTTGGGTTTGGGTTTAGTTCGGGTTCTGGGGTTTGGGTTTGGGTTTAGTTCGGGTTCTGGGGTTTGGGTTAGGGTTTAGTTCGGGTTCTGGGGTTTGGGTTTTGTTCGGGTTCTGGGGTTTGGGTTTAGTTCGGGTTTTGGGGTTTGGGTTTGGGTTTAGTTCTGGTTCTGGTTCTGGGGGTATAGAGTTGTTGAGAGAGCAGCTCCGTTGGAGTCGGCGAGCGCTCCGCTCGGTGTCACTGCTAATCCGGCTGAGCTGCTAATTACAGGGTTTGGGAGGAAAGTGGGAGCAACCGTCAAATCTGGTCAGGATCTCCACCTCTCCACTGCGAGTCAGAGTCAGGGCAGGATGGATCCCAGAGCGCTCCCAGACGTCCCGAGTCCTGAGATCCCAGCCGTACCAAACGCAGAGTGAGAATGCGATACTAAACAATGGGAATTGAATTAAAGTGAATAGACTTCGCTCCTCCCGGGGAACGCTGGGTTTGGACTCGGTGTATCTGACCATCACATCCAAAAACATTCCGGCGAACGCATAAACATCTAAAAAGCCGTACCAGGCATGCTGGACGAGGGTCTGATGGGCCTGAGCCGGGTGTCTGATTACCAAGGCCAAATACAGACCTGCTGCTGAACCCAAGAATGGATATCTGATAAACGAGCCGGGTATTTGATACGCATCCCAGAGGCAGGTCTGATTCACAGCGCGGACGGATGGAAACGGACAACGCAATCATAACAGAGGTCTGATTCCCAATCCAAACCAGTCCGATATCCAGTCCAAGCGAAGATCTCATTCCCTACGTAAGCCGAGGTCTGCGATACTCGGCCCAAACACAAACACTGAATCAGCAGAGATCCGCACCCCACCGATTCAAATCCGGACACTGAAGCCGAAGGTTCGTCAGACTGGGGATAGGAAATCAGATTCCCAGCCCTGATGAATCCCTGATCCCTTAAAGCCCCAGGAAAGCTCCAGGAAAGCCTGCTCCACCCCTCATACGGAGCAGACCTCACTATCCAGCCTCCACGTGAAAATCAAGGACCGGCAGACGTGCCGAGGGACGGACAGCGTGCAGGCAGATGGACAGACAAACGGACGAGCCGGCCGACGGATGAACAGATGTGTGGGTGGACGAATGAAAGGACATGCAGATGGACAGATGAACAAATGCAAAAATGGACGAACAGATGCGCAGGCAGAACAGACATGGAGAAGGACGGATGAACCGAGATTGAGACAGACGGAGAATTGAGCAGATGTGCAGATGGATGGATGGATGGATGAACAGACTGGTGGATGGATGAATCCTTTGATGGACAGACAAACATATGAAGACGGGTAAACAGCCTCGTGATTGGACAGGGGGGCTCATGGAAGCGTTTCCCAAGATTAGGAACGGAGAGGACGCATGGACAGGAATATGGGAGAACGTGATGAACCTCCAGCTTTAGGTTCTCTGGGAATTTAACCACATGGCCTTCGGAACTCCTCAACCCACCGCGGACGTTATTCCTTCAGCAAAGGAAGTACAGAGTCTGACAAGACCTGGCTGATTCCCAAACTAACGAATCCGACGTGAGGTCTGCTCGCCGGCTTCAGTGGAGGCCTGCTGGTACACCACTGGTACACCTGCTGGTCCGATATCCAACCTGGAAGGAGATCCGGTTCCCCTCCCAAATTAAGATCTGACGCCCGAAAGGGGAGCAGAGAACAAAATCTAAATCAGTTGTTTCATCTTATCTTCAGCATCGCCCCGAGGCAGCCCCCCAGCCTCGATCCTGGAGTTCCCCGTGGGTCGGTTCCTGCCTCTGTTCTGCTTGTACACTAAATCACTGGGATCAGTGGGAAGCTCATATGGCTTCTCTTAGCACGGAGGAGCTGATGACACCCAGCTGTGCTTCTCCTGTTCTCCATCCACCTACCAAATCTGTCCAACAGCATCTGGCTGTCTGTCGGATATCTCTTTGTGGATTCTGACTCCTGTTCTAGATAGGAGTGGAAGAGATCCTGTTAGATCCAGAGATGGGGACTCGGATCCAGATCCTGCCTTTGTATTTTACTCAAGTTTATATCAGTGGTAACGTTACTGTGGATCCCGCAGCACCAATAACACCAAGAACTATCTAGAACATAATATCTCTGTTAATATAGTGCATTAACTATGAGTGTTAGCTAGTGCTACACATCTAGAACATTACATTTCTAGTAATATAGTCCCTCAGCTGTTAGTGTTAACTAGTGTTAAAGACCTAGGACTATCTAGAACATTACATCTCTGTTAATATAGTACCTTAGCTGTTAGTGTTAACTAGTGTTAAAGACCTAGAACCATCTAGAACATTACATCTCTATTAATATAGTCCCTCAGCTGTTAGTATTAAACTAGTTGTTAAAAGAGAACCTCTAGAACCAGTGTTAACTAGTATTAAAGTTAACTAGTATTAAAGACCTAGAACCATCTAGAACA
>JAMWET010001464.1:57500-67500 GCA_024036415.1 Prochilodus magdalenae | reverse complement strand
GGTTCTCCTGTTTGAGTCTTGGTTCCTCTTAGTTTTTATGTTCATGCTCTTCGGAAGGTTCTCCTTTTTGGGTTCCTGTTAGTGGTTCTCTACCCTGCTCTCAGGAAGGTTCTCCTTTTTGGGTTCCTGTTAGTGGTTTTCTATCCTGCTCTTCGGGAGGTTCTCCTTTTTGGGTTCCTGTTAGTGGTTCTCTACCCTGCTCTCAGGAAGGTTCTCCTTTTTGGGTTCCTGTTAGTGGTTTTCTAGCCTGCTCTTCGGGAGGTTCTCCTTTTTGGGTTCCTGTTAGTGGTTCTCTATCCTGCTCTCAGGAAGGTTCTCCTTTTTGAGTCTTGGTTCCTCTTAGTTTTTATGTTCATGCTCTTCGGAAGGTTCTCCTTTTTGGGTTCCTGTTAATGGTTCTGTATCATGTTCTTAGGAAGGTTCTCCTGTTTGAGTCTTGGTTCCTCTTAGTTTTTATGTTCATGCTCTTCGGAAGCTTCTCCTTTTTGGGTTCCTGTTAGTGGTTCTCTGTCCTGCTCTCAGGAAGGTTCTCCGGTTTGAGTCCTGGTTCCTCCAGCGGTTCCCCCGATGCTCTGAGGAAGGTTCTCCTGTTTGAGTCTTGGTTCCTCTTAGTTTTTATGTTCATGCTCTTCGGAAGGTTCTCCTGTTTGGGTTCCTGTGAGTGGTTCTCTGTCCTGCTCTCAGGAAGGTTCTCCGGTTTGAGTCCTGGTTCCTCCAGCGGTTCCCCCGATGCTCTCAGGACGTGTTTACCCGATGGCAGGGCCGGAGCCGCGGAATGAAAACAGTTTGTATTGGGGTTTGGAGCGGCGCAGGGCTGTGTTCCAGGGCGCAGCGGTTCTGCCAGGCGGAGCTGCATTAGGGACAGCTGAGGGTTCCTCAGTGTTATTAAAACAGCCTGGAAGCCGGAGCCGCAGAGATGACCGGGATCTCGGAGCTCGGGATCTGCTGAAGCAGCACTGCAGCTGCTCCTCGACAAGAATGTCAACCCAGAGTTTACCGCTCCCAGGCCAAGACTCATTTCAGTTTCCAGTCAGGGCGGCGGTTCTCCACACTGCCCTGTCCGTGTTCCGGCGTCAGGCTGTTCAGAAGCCCCGGGCCTTATCTAGCTCCGGGAATTCTCTTCTGGTTCAGTTCAGGTCTGATACAGGACTGAACGATACTGCAGGTGTACCGTCCCAAGGACATGCACTATGTCTAGAACCTGAGCCATGTGAGCTGGGTGTCCGGGACAGTCTGTACAGCAACTGACCCCGACAGGACCAGAGAGACCAGGAGACCTCAGATCCAGGACAGGCATATGACCCTATGATCTCTCCCACTCCCTCTCCCTCTCTCTCCACCCTCTTTCTTTCTCTCTCCCTTTCCCTCTCTCTCCCCCCTCTCTCTCCCTCTCCCCCTCTCTCTCTCTCCCTCTCTCAGACTCTCCTCTCCTTCTCGTCTCGCTCTCCTCTCTCTCGCTCCTCTCACTCGCTTTCGCCCCCTCTCTTTCAACTTCTTTTTTCCCTCTCTTGTTTGTTTACTTTTTTTATTTTCAGTATTATTTTAAAAAAAAAAAACAAAAATAATAGTATATAGTATGTAATTAATATTATATAGAACATAATTAATGATATGATAACAGTGTATAATTTAGTATAAGCGTAATATAGTATCCTGTATAGTATACAATCAGAGCTAGATAATATAATAATTAGTATATAATAATCTTTTTCAATAGATATAGACAGTTAAGTATAATAATAATCACATAATAGTGTCATTAATAAGTATTAATCGCTACGCTTCTGTAAAAAATAAGAGTATATAGTATATAATGGTAGTATAATAATACTATTTAATAATAGACCATAGTATATAATTAATAGTGTATAGTATATTATTTATAGTACAGTAGTAGTATATATGAATAGTATATAGTATGTAATTAACAGTTTTGTAGTAGTATATAATAATAGTATATAGTATATTATTTATAGTATGTAGTATGTAATTAATAGTATATAGTATAAAATTAATAGTGTATAGTATGTAATTAATAGTATAGTAGTAATATTTAATAAAAGTATATACTATTTAATTAATAGTGTATAGTATGTAATTAATAGTATAATAGTAGTATATAATAATAGTATATAATTAATAGTATAGTAGTGATATATGATAAATTATATATATTATGTAATTAATAGTATAGCAGCAGTATTTAATAAAAGTATATACTATATAATTCATAAGCTACTATAGTATAGTAATTAATAGTTTTTTTTTACAACACAACCACAAACTGTATGTAAGCTAGTATATTAATAATAGTATTATAAGTATATAATATATATAGCTTATAAAGTATGTAATATAATAAAGATATAGTATATAATTAATAGTGTATAGTATGTAATTAATAGTATAGTAGTGATATATGATAAATTATATATATTATGTAATTAATAGTATAGCAATAGTATTTAATAAAAGTATATACTATATAATTAATAGTATATAGTATGTAATTAATAGTATAGTAGTAGTATATAATAATAGTATATAGTATATAATTAATAGTATATAGTATGTAATTAATAGTATAGTAGTGGTATATAATTTATAGTATATAGTATGTAATTAATAGTGTAGTAGTAGTATATAATAATAGTATATAGTATATAATTAATAAAGCTTATATAGTATGCCTAAATTAATAGCCATATAGTATTGTAATTAATTCAGGCATAGTAGATGCCGTATTAATAATTAATAAGTATAGTGCGTATATTAATTAATAGCTATATAGTCATGTAAATTAATAGTATAGTAGTAAGTATTATAATAATTAAAATATATAGTACTATAATGATATAGTCTGATAAGTATGTAAATTAATATGATATAGAAATAGAATGCGTATTTAATAAAAGTTTAATACTATATAATTAATAGTATGTTTATAGTATGTAATTAAATAGCTATCATGTTAGTCGGCGTATATGAGTTCTAATAGTATAATATACTGCCATAATTAATAAGTATGTGCGGAATGTAATCTAATTAAGATAAATAGTAGTGAGTATATATATTAAATAGGTCAATTAGCTATATCAGTAATCATTATAGTAGTGCCCGTTATATTATTGATAAGTATATAGTATGTAATATAATAGATTATAGTCCAGAATAGTGTGTATAAATAATAGCTATTATAGTATGTAATATAAAATAGTATATAGTATGTTAAATTAATAGTCATAAATAGTGTCATCATAAATTAATAGTCAATAGATATATAATAATAGTATAGATTAGTTGTTATATAATGAATACGTACGTATAGTATGTAATTAAATAAGTATAGTAAGTAGTATATAATCAGATAATATATAAGTTATATAATGAATAGTCTATAGGTATAGTAATTAATATAGTCATTAAGTAGCTGCGTATATAATCTAATAGTATTATAGATCATGGTAAGTTAATAGCTATAAGTAAGTAGTATATAATAATAGCTATATAGTATATATAATGAATAGTATATAAGCATATGTAATTCAATTAGCCTATAGCTCCAGATAGTATTTAATAAAAAGTTTACTACTATATAGATTAATAGTATGCTAGTATAAGTAATTAATAGTTATAGTTAGTGGTATATGATTAATAGTAGTATATATCTGTATAATTAATAGATACCTTCGTACGTTATGTAAATTAATAGTATACAGTACTGAGTATATGATTAATAGTATATACTGCTATAAATAATAAGCTATGGCTAACAGTATGTAATTAATAGTATAGTAAACAGTATTTAAACGATTTCTAAATAGCCCTCATTGTAAGACCTGTACCTTAGTCATTATTTTTCTAACTGTAGGTTAAAATTAAATTCATATTCAGTACAGTTTTAATATCATATTTATATTTTATAAATATATATATATTATATATAATCATCGTAGTAGTGACCTTATAAAGTGCCAGCTGTTGCTAATAACTGAATGGTTCTATCGTATTAATGTTCTGTTGTATGCCCCTTTAACATCGGGAAGAGAAATCCCAGGAAAAGCAGGACAAACGCTCTAGCGAAGCAGTACTGAAGAACTAAGGGGCGGAAGCCGCTTTCAGAGCGCTCCTGACGCGGCCGCGAGCGGCTGGATTGTACTGTAGGCTCTAAACTAGGATAGTGTGTCATTTAAGAGAAATAGCAATAAAATATCGCCCGTGGCACCTTCTGATCACAGGCCTGTCCCAGGAATGCCCCCCATCGATGACATCAAAACGATCGTTCGTTTTTCACGAGGAAAGAGTCCAAGATGGGAGCAGGACTTTAAGGCGCGCGCCGTTATGGTAGCGACGGACCAGTAAGCCCAAGAGGAAAGCGTGCTCCGTTTTAGGGACGACGAAAGCCGCTGCAAATGTGTTTTCAATCCGAGCCTCCGGGGGCTCTTACTCAGCCCCGGTGAGCCCTCAAGACGCTCCGGCCCGATTGACTCACTCCTTGCCAGCAACGTTCTCTCTGGCTCTCTTTATTCCTGAACTTTTACCACTCAGTCCTTTTTTCTGGCAAGGGGATCAGCTGGAGCCCAGCTGACCACCAGAGGACCCACGCATGAGAATAACTGACTAGTAGGCCTGCTCGTCCAGGGAAGGCTGGACGCCGAGCCAGTCCGCGTGAGCGGACCAGCACAGTGTCGTACTAGGGCACTGAGTGTTTATTTAGCTAATAATAAAAACACACTAGGAGCTTACAGTAAAAAACACTCTAACGCCCGGCCGGAAGTCGCGCGTGGACAGCGCGCCAACTCTATCGCCTGCCGCCAATTGCTGCAGGCAACTTGGGACATTGCCATTCAATTCCAGCAGCCCCCAGACGCGAAGTCGTCTGCGCCAGGGATGTTTGAAGCCGCTAGCACGTCATAGGACAGGCCACCCACAGCTCTGTTGCGTACTTGCTAAGTGCAGAGTCTTAAGCGCCCCGTAGGCACCAAAATGCGACCTCACTCCACCACATCCCGCGAAATGCCTTCGATATGGGCTCACACCATTACCATTCTGCTTTTCAGTCGGAACACAAACCACGTGTCTGGAAGATTTGGACTCGATGACTCCTGCTGGAATATCCCATCACTGCCGGGAAGTCCATGAAAGGTCTAGCAATGATGGGCACCAAGCAGAGTGACATGTAAGTGGGCCACCTGTGGTCTAATGACGTGACCTAGTGCGGACCAGTGGACCCAACCCATCCTCCGGGAGTGGTTAGCAGTCTCTCACTATCTATATATCTCTCTCTCATTGTTCTCTATATCTCTCTCTACATCTATCTTTACTCATCTATCTACTCGACTCTCCTTCATTTCTCTCTGTTATCGCTGCCTGTGGCAGTAATAGAAGAAATCTGTAGAATGCAGCGTCGTTAGTAAGTAGTATTGTTGTAGCTATGCGTTCTGCCTCACAGCATAGATTTTCTTACTGCCATGTTAGTCAGGCTGGAGTGGAGTTGTAGTGGACTTGTAGCAAGGTTCGTCAGTGGGAGGTGTTTGTGAAGATTGTAGCACGGTGATTGTAGTTAAGTTGCTGGTGGGTTTGTTTTTTTTAAAAATGTGGTGCAGGCTGCTAATAGGCCTTAAGAGCAGGTTGTAAGTGGAGATTGTAGTTAGATTCGTATAGTGAGGGTTGCTAGTGGAGTTGTAGTTGAAGGTTGTAGCTAGGGAGTTGCTGAGTGAGGATTGTAGTGGAGTTGTAATGACAGTTATAAGTGAATGCTGTAGTAAGAGTCTAGCTAGTTAGATTGTAGTGGATAGTTGATACTAGTCAGACGTTCGTAGGGGAGTTGTAGTTAGATTAGTAGGTGAGGTCTGTCGTCGGAAGTGCCAAGTCAGGGTTGTAGTGGAGTTGTAGTCAGGTTGTAGTGGAGTTGCCTAGTCAGGGTTGGATGGAGTATGTAGTCAGGTTGGAGTGGAGATATAACGTGAGGTTGTACCTAGAGATTGTAAGTCTAGCCTGTAGTGAGGCCTGTAGTAGAGTTGTAGTGCAGGTTGTCTGCTAGGTAAGGTTAATAGTACCGGTTGGAGCATGGAGCATCACAGTTATAGTAGAGCGTAATGATCAGAGCCTGCAGCGTTGTAGTTGAAGTTGTAATGCAGTTGTAGTGAGGTTGTAGGGCGAGTGTGTAATCTAGGCTTATAGTTGGGTTTTTTTATGTGCTACAGGTGTTGCTAGTGAAGGTGTAGTTAGGTTGCAGTGAGGGTTGTTTACAGCAGATCGCTAAGTTAAGTTTGCAGTTAGGAGTTCCCTTGTAGCAGATGTAATGAGCACGTACAAAATTATAATAGAGTTATAATGATGTTGTAGTACGGAGTCTGTAGTTAAGATTGTATATACGGAGCCTTGCTAGATCAGGCTGGAGGGCAGTTTGTAGTCGGTTGGACTGTGCAAGATTATAATAAGCGTTGACTAGTGGGAATATGTAGTCAGGTTGGAGTGCGAAGGAGTATATAGTAGAGGTGGTAGTGCAAAAAACGTTTTTTTACCAAGGATGCTTGTAGGGAGGTGTAGTTGGGCTCTGTTTACAGGTGTCTGCTAGTGAAGCGTGTTTAGTTAGGTTATGCAGTGAGATGGAGTTGTAGCGCGAGACTGTAGTTAAGTTTGCAGTTGCGCCGTTGATAGGAGATCGCTAAGTAGACCGGTTGCAATAGTCTATAGTGATGTTGCAAGCTGGAGTACGTAGTAGTTAGATTGTTCGTGCGTGACGTTGTAGTTTGGAGATAGTAGATGTAGTTAGGCTGGGCAGCGTTGCCAGTGTATGTTGTTGTAGGTTCTAGTGGAGATAGTTAGTTAGGGCCTTGTAGTTGCGGCCTGTACATGATGTAAGTGGAGGTGTTTGTGAGTTTTCTAGGTCGAGATGTAGTTAGGTTGCTTGCCTTAGTGGGGCTCGTATATGAGTGCTAGTGGAGTTGTTGTGAAGGTTCAGTGGAGATGCCATAGATTAAGCGTCTAGTAATTAAGCGTTTTGTAGTGATGCTGAAGCCTGGAGTTGTTGCTGAGGTTCTATGGGAGCATGCTAGTTAGGTTGTAGTTAGGCTGATAGATCCCATGATGTAGATGGAGTTGATGATGATAGTTAGGTTGTGAGTCTGGGTTGTAAGTGAACGTAGTAGCTGGAGTTGTTGACTGAAGCGGGATTCTAGGGTGAGATGTAGATTAGAGTTTGTAGTGATGTAGTGGAGTTGTGAGCGCTTCTAGTGGGGGTAGTTGGGATTGTAGTGACAGGGAAGCGTATTAGTGATGATACTAGGAGTTGTTGCTGAGGTTCTAGGGGACGATGTAGGTAGGGTATGTAGTATGGCGCTAATGCTAGTGATCATGTAGTTGGAGTTGTCAGTGACGTGGTTCTAGGGGAGATGATACGTTAGGTTGTAGTCTGGGGCTTGCTTAGTGATGGAGCTGGACGATTGTTAGTGCAGGTTCTCAGGGGAGATGTAAGTTTAGGGTTGTCAGTTGGGCCTGCTAAGTGATCGTAGTGAGAGCTGTTGTGATGCGTTCTAGTTGAGCCTGATGTAAGTTAGGTTGCATAGTTGGTCAGTTGTAAGTGATAGTTGATGTAGCAACTGAGTTGTGAGCGTTCTAGGGCGAGCTGTGACTAGACGTTGTAGTTGGTTGACTAGTTGGGTTGTAAGTGATGTAGGGAGTTGGAGAGACGTTCTAGCGGGGAGATGGAGTTAGGTTGTAGTTGGCGTCTGTAGTGATGTCGCTGAGAGTTGTGCTGACGGGGTTACGTAGGCCCCGCGAGATGTTAGTTGGTCTGATAAGTCGATGTAGTGGAGGTGTCCTGAAGGTTCTCAGTGGCCGTAGAGTAGTTAGGTTGTAAGTTTAAGAGTTGTACGGATGCTAGTGGAGAGATGTGGCTGAGTGAGTGAGCCACGCTCTAGTGCAGGATGTTAGTTATGGTTGTAGTTAGCGTTGTAGTGATGTTAGTAGTGAGATGGCTGCGTGATGATCTAGTGGGGTTCTTTTTTTGTTTGTAGCTTAGGTTGTAAGTATAGCGCCTGTCAGTGATTGTAGCGGAAGTTGTGGTGAGGTTCTTGGTGGGGATTGTATTTCCTAGTGATGGAGTGGATGGTGTCGTGGGCGTTCTAGTGCAGGTTGTAGTAGGGCTGTAAGTGATGTAGTGAGACGCGTTGTCCTGAGCGTTCTGGGGCCGAGATGTAGTTAGGGTTTGCTAGTTGGGGTTTTGCTAGTGATGTAGTGGCCAGGTGTCGTGAGCCGTTCTAGCTGGCGAGTTTCGTAGTTAGGTTGTAGTGATGTAGTACGTTGATGTTGTGAGGCGTTCTATAGGGGAGATAAAAATGTAGTTCAGTTTGTAAGGTTGCGGTTGTAGTGATGTTAGATGCGAGTTGTGACGGTTTCTAGGCGGAGATGTAGTTTAGCGTTGTAGTGATGTCAGTGGTGATGTTGTGAGGGTTCTAGGGGAGAGCCTAGTTCAGGTTGTAGTTGGGTTCGTAGTGATGAGTTTTTTAGTGGAGTTGTGAGAGTTCTAGGGGAGATGTAGTATAGGTTGTCGTAGGGATGTAGTGGTGTGTTTGAGGTTATAGTGCCGGTTGTAGTTAGGTCTGTAGTGAGGCCTAGGTGATCAGTTTGGGAGCGCTTCTAGGGGAGATGATGTAGTTGGGTTTGTAGTGATGTAGTGGAGTTGTGCAGGCTTCTAGGGGATATCGTTAGTTGGGTTTGTAGTGAGGTAGTGGAGGTGTCGTGATGGGTCTAGAGAGGAGATGTTAGTTGGGTCGTAGTGATGTTAGGGACGTTAGCTGAGGATCTAGCGCGCGAGATGTAGTGGGCTGCGGTAGATTGATCGTAGTGGGAGTTGTGAGGATAAAACTCAGGGGATCGATGTTAAAGTATGGGTCCTGAACAGTGATGTAGTGGGAGTTGTCCGAGTGGTTCTAGCTAATGGGTTATAGTTGAGGTTGTCACGCCTGATGATAACGTGGACATGGTGTAGTGATGGTGTTAGTGGGGTTGTAGAAAGTAGCAAGGTTGGTGGGGATAGTGACTGTAGCGGAGTTGTGGTGAGGTCTCCTGGTGGGCGTGTGTAGTTGGCCGTCAGGTACCAAGTGATGTAGTCGGAAAGTAGGATGCGATTCTCAGGCGGAGATGTAGGTGGGTTCTGTAGTGATAGTAGTGGAATTCTGTGAGACGTTCTTCGGGAGATGCTAGTCGAGGGTTGTAAGTGCTCGTAGCTGGAGTTCGGTAGGTGCAGGTTTAGTGAATGGCTGGTTCATGTAGCCCATAACAGGGTTTAGTGATGTAGTGGAGTTGGAGGTTCACCTAGGAGGAGATGCTAGACTCTTGGGTATGTCATAGTGATGTAGTGGAGGTGTCCTGAGTTCCTAGGGAGATGTAGTTGGGCTTGCCCTAAGTGCATTGCGAGAGAGAGAGTGACCGAGTTGTAGAGGGTTTAGTGGAGATGTAGTTGGGTTGTAGTGAGTGTAGATCGAGTTTGAGGTTCTAGTGCGAGACATGCTAGTTAAGTGCGGTTCGTAGTGATGTATTTAGTTGTGACGGTTCTAGCCTAGGGTTTTGTAGTTGGGTTGTAGTGATGCTAGTGCGCACGCGCTGTCGTGACAGGTTCTAGTGGCGTTGTATGTTGGCGATGAGATAGAGTTGTAGCGGAGTTGTGTCGATGGTTCTGGGTACAGGGACGAGTGCGATAGTTCGCGCAGTACCAGTAGTAGATGTAGTGGAGGTTGCCGGAGGCGTTCTAGGCGAGATGTAGCTTGGAGTTGTAAGTAGATGTAGCTGGAGTTGTGACGGTTCCCTAGGCGAGATAGTAGTTAGGGTTGATAGTGCATGCTAGTGGAGTATGTGAGGTGAGGATTCTCGGTGGGGTTGTAGTTGGTTGAGCCTGATGTCAGCTGGATGTATTGGAGAGGTTCTAGGGCGAGATGTGTGTGTGAAGTTGCCGCTTGTAGTGATGTAGTGAGTATGTGAGTTACTAGTTAGCGGT
>JAMWET010001464.1:42500-52500 GCA_024036415.1 Prochilodus magdalenae | reverse complement strand
AAATAATAATAATAATAATAATAACAACAACAACATTAATAATAATAAATCATAGATAACAAAAATGAAAATAAATAATAATAAGAACAATATTAATAATATATAAAGCAGTTTTAAAGCATTACTCTTGGAAAAAGTCGCTCACACTTATACAGTAAGGAGGCCGGTTTCTGATAAAGTGGCCATGACGCGTTTAGCACCTGTTTGTTGGATTTGTTTGTTGTGATATCTATATTGTTTGTTTTGTTTCGTTCTAATGACCTCTGACGAGCGCACCCCGCCAAAGCCACATTCACCTCATAACTCACTGTCCCCGGTGAGGAGAACATGTCGCTATGATGCTTCACTGCCAGGACTCTGACAAGCGTTCCAGAGGAACTTGTCCGGAATTCCAGAACCACATCTCCAAACCATAGAGATGAGAGAGGAGAGAGAGAGGGAGGAGGGAGAGGAGCACTGAGCCCGGAGAGCCCGAGATGAGAGAGAGAGAGTGAGACGAGATGAAGAGAAGAGATGGGAGGAGACGCGAATGAGTCTTTTTTTTTGTTCCCTGCGAGGAGCAGAGGAGAGCTGGAAGAAGGAGAGAAAGAGGATCGTGACAGTAGCACCATCGCAGTACTTCAAAACTACCATCTGCAGACAGCTAAACATCTCTCTCTTTCTTTCTCTACTTCTCTACTCTACTCTTACTAACCTCCTCCCCCTCCTCTCTCTCTCTCCTCTACTCTCCTTCCCTCTCTCTTCTCTCTCTCTCTACTACTCCTATCTTTCACACATGCATTTGATCATTCCGAATTCACCTCTCAGATCCTCCAAGCTTTCCACTATCAGATGTCTCATTCTCCCCTCTCTCTCCCCCCTTTCCCCCTCAAATCTTTTTTAAAGTATAGTAGCCCCCCAGCTCCAACGAGTTGTCCAACACACAGGGTCTTGGGGGGTTGTAGTGTTCGTGTGTGTGTGTGTGTGTGGGTGTGTGACGTAGTGGCTGCCAATGTAGTGGGCTAGTGATGTGTGCATGTGTAAGTGCTTGTGAGTGGGTGTGTAGTGTGTGTGTGTGTGTGTGATGTGTGATATACCAGTGAATGGACTGGGTTAAGTATACCCACGTTTGTGCGGGACTTTTACTGTATATTGACAAATATTATAATATGCTTATTCGAAAGCAAGTTGATCCCCAGTAAGGTAGATTGCGTCAGGTAATGCATTAGGTTTCATGCCCTGAATCGGAGCGTTTATGTAATGATCTCCCACCAATACTAACAGAAAACGAACATTGTGTGTGAACCTGCTTAAGACAAGCGAGGCTATAGTGACTTGAAAGAGTGAAGCATCAGATAAAACTGAGGCGAGCCTCATACGGGTTAAATAATTACGTCCTCCTATATCATATGTTTATAATTTCATCATCAAAAGTAGCTGCACCCAGCAAACGGCCGCCCACCACGCAGGACTACCTAGCACACAGACCTTAAACCACGCCTGCTCCTTAACACCACTAGTCACCGTCACCCGCAGACTGCCAGTCGCGGCATCGTTACCAGACTAGCTCATGGAGTGACTCAGAAATGCAGCGGCGTCCATCCTTCAGTGACGAGTCCACACTTTAAGTCACTTAGACGGGATAGACGCCCCAACGAACCGATAACCCGTGTGTAGAGGAGGCACCGTAGGTCAGCCACAACGAGGAACCGCGTTTAAAGTCCAAGCCACTACAGTACCAGAAGGCCTGGTTGTACCCTCCACTACACCCTACCGACACCATACTGACAGGAACTGTGTGAGGATGTCAAGCCTGCATGGAATGGATCTATCACAGGAGACACCATCAGCGAACCTCTACAGCACCCTCACATTACCAGAGCGGGTCCTGCCCAGCATCCACGCGCGCGCCGCTAAGCGTTATGCGCGACAGGTGCCCTGATTTATAGCAATGAATGCGATGTGTTACAGTGAAGTGCTGTTAGTATATAACTGAGCTGTATCGGGTGTGTTGTCCGTTAGGTGTGTGTGTATGTGCTGCCTAGTGTACTGTGAGTGCTGTATATGTGTCTGTAAGCGTGTGCTGTCCGCGATGAGGTGTGTGTGTGTTGTGAGTGTATGTATGTGTGTAGTGCATGTGTGTCGTGTGTTGGTGTGTGTGTGTGTGAGTGTGTGTCTGCTGTGTGTGTGCCTGTCGTGTGCTATGAATATGCTGCTATGTGTGTATGTGTGTGTGTGCTGCTGTGTATGTTCTCGTGTGTGTGGTGTGTTTATGTGTGTTGTACTTTGTGTGCTAGTGCATGCTGTGAAGTCGGTAGCTATGTGCTGGTGTGTAGTGTAGCTGTATATAGTGTGTGTGTATGGTGTGTAGTGTGATTGGTGTGTGCTTTGTGCTGTGTCGTGCTGTGTGTGTGTATGTAAAGTGTAGATGCTATAGATGTGGTGTGATGATATGTATGTGTAGTGTGTGTGTTTGTCGCAGACTGCTAGTATGATGTGTTGTTTTGTTGGGTCGTGTGTTGTGTTTGTCGATGTTTAGGTGTGTGGTGTGCATGTGTGTGTGTGTGTATGTCGCTGCTTATGTGATGTGTGTATAGATGTGTATACAATGTGTATGCATGTTTCCTGTGCCCATATAGATGTCCCGTGTGTGTGTATGATATGCTGCTAGTGTGTGTCATGAGATGCTCTGTGTGTGTGTGTGTGTGTGTAATGTTTGTGTGTATGTGTGTGTGTTTAGTGTGTATGTAGGTGTGTGATGTATGTATGTATGTATGTGTGTGTGCCTATGCTGTGGGATTGTGTGATCGTGTGTAATGGTGTAGTGCTTATGCCTAGTGTATGGCCTGTGTGTGTGTGTAGTGTGTGCTGTAGGAGAGGCTTGTGGTGCCATCGAGGGGTCTTATCCTTCATTAGACCTCGTGTCGAGTGTGTGTGTAGTACTTACGCTGTGTGTTGTGGTGTGTGTTGATGTGTGTAGGTCGCTGAGTGACTGATGTGTGGCTGTGTAGTGTAGAGGAGAGAGGCAAATAGACCACAGTGTTGCTCCACTCTCACCTTCCCGTAAATACTTTAGAGAGAGAACATCCTACCCGGAGGTTAATCCGCCACCTCAGGAAGCTCTCCCGAACGCCTTACCCCGAAACACGCACAGCCCTCACACTGCTCATGTTTAGTCTCAGCAGTGTCAATCACTCATCGGGGTGTCCATTCCCTAAAACTGGCACTCACTACGCGATCCGCCTATCGCTCAGCGGCACGATACTCCCCGCCTCCCTCAGAACCTGCAGAGTGTGCAGTTCTCTTAGAAGAATGCTTCTAACAGCGTTCTCCAGGCTAGCCCAACTTATGGAAATTAATCATAGAGGATACTCGGCATCAGATCACTAGCATCCCATATGCCGTCCTATTCACATTCAGGCCTCGGGACAGACAGGCCCACCCGGATCAGCAGGCCAGCCACCACATGAGAGCAGGTACAGCAGAACCTCAGGGTGGGTTCCTCTCTATCTACCTCCATATTCTGTCTGCCTGTAACTTCCAGTCTCTCTTTTACTCTACTTATCGTTTTTTTTACTTCCAGACTTTCTGTCTACTCCCTCCCTCTCTCCTATTCTTTATTCTGTTTATCATATCTCTTCTTGCTCCTCATGCTCAAGTTTTCATGTTTCAGTACTTTCTCTCTCCTTACCTCCTTCTCGCTACCTTCTTCTTCTTTTATTGAGCTTGCCTTCTTTCGTTCATTTTTCTTAAATCCCCTACATTCTTTCCTTATCTTTCTACATCCTCCTCCTCATGTCCAGCTGCTGTGTGCGTGAAGCCGTGTCATGAACCGCTGTTGTTTCTTAAAAGCCTCTAAATCGAGACAACTAACGACACGCATCAGCACACGAGCTGGAACTCCACCGGCTTAAACCTGCACACAGATACACATACACACTCGTACAGACATACCAACCAACCAATATACACACAGATATACATACACATATGCACATATACACATACAGATATATATACATACATACATATATACCAACCAACATACACACAGATACACACACACACATACATACATATATACCAATATACACACAGATATACACACACATAGCTGTACAGATATAGTATACAATAACAACCAGATAACACATCAGACAACCGCTATACACACACATACATACGTACTAGAATCTACCCTTTATAGATATACAACCAACCAATATACACACAGATACACATACACACACACATACACATACATACATACATACCAACCAATATACACACAGATATACATACACATACATACGTACAGATATATATACATACCAATATACACACAGATACACATACACACACACACACACACGTACAGATATATATACATACCAATATACACACAGATATACATACCAAACACACACGTACAGCAGGATATATAATACAATATACACACAGATATACATACACACACACACGTACAGATATATATACATACCAATATACACACAGATATACATACACACACACACGTACAGATATATATACATACCAATATACACACAGATATACATACACATACACACGTACAGATATATATACATACCAATATACACACAGATATACATACACATACACACACACACCTGTACACATATATACCCACATACAGACAGATATATACCCACATTAAACACTTTCTACAGTATCATACAGCATACATTCATATACGTTATACGTATCTGCCATGCCACATGCGGCTTACTGCACAGAGGATACCATCACACCCAGCGCTATTATCATGCCGACCCGTCAGTCGTTTATCTTGCTATCACCCTTATCATCACAACAAACCACCCCCACAAAACACCAGCCACTAGTGAACGTAGCCGAAAATGATTTACATACCTGTAGTTAATAAACAGGTCTCCATACCCTTCAGGCTCTACATGATCCATCGATGTGTATAATCTGATATAGATGCTATGGGGTGTTATAGATCAGACAGTCTGGCGCCCTCCTCGAGCGTCAGCACTACAGACGACCTACGCTTAAATGAATCCGGAATAGTCATCACACCAGACTACTTCTACACACCACCCAACGTCTCCAGCACCACCGCGCCTAAGGAACCAAAGAGTACAACAGCCCAACAGCGCAAGCAGGCATTCGCATAATGATGGCAGCGAAACAAAAGAGTTCTTATCAGAAGACGAGCCCCATACTTAAAGATATAGACGCAGCTGAGCGCTCACCAAATTTCAGTTCCCACCTATAACAGCATAATGCGAGCACGCGTAACCGTGCCTTAATACAGTTTAGTTACAGCCTGCTACAGCCATTTAAAGGTGAGCAACTGGAAAATGAGAGCCAGATCTGACGATAATTCCCATCATAGAAAACAAACACGCTACATCCATGACTAAGCCATTCTCCACACCACGTGTCTTAAGGACCTGCCTCTCTAACCAGTGCCTAGCCTTTTCCACCAAGGTGCGAAACCGAGTCTTTCCTTCTCAGACAGCGTTACCACACCAAACCTGTCGTAAAACAAACAGGTTCGATCACAACCTCGCAAAAGCCTCGCCTTCATAGATGAGAGCAACCGTAAGGATCGTACGCCCGAGGATATACTTCAGGCGAGTGAAATGTGATGAAATCGGCTGGGCGGTGTCATTGCTTGAGCGAAAGAAGAGGCAACATGGCCCCAAACCCAGTGTTCTGTTGAAGAACCTCACTATCTGTCGTCTTATCTCCAGGCCAGTGCCTTCTGAGATAATGATCTTAGACTGGAGTGGCATTAGCACTGCCTACGCCACTCCAGCATCGCCGTCTGACTACTGTCTAATGATCTTGGGCGTGCCGGTAGTTCCATTCGCGTTGAGTATGATGCCTGCCCTACTCGTTGACCCAGACTGCGTTCCCTCTAGCCTCGAACAGCCCACTATAGGTATCCTAAAGAAGCCTGAACAGAACAGTTCTATCGACTCTGGGCTGTCTACGTTAGGGTTCTTATGGGTATGAGGGGGACTAGCATGTATGTTTCGACTCTCCTATCGATGAGGTTCATTAGTTGTGTCCCGAGTCGCCGTGAGTAACGTATTGTATGAATGACCCCAGCTCGTCTGACCGTGAATGTACCCCTAGAACCTTCACTCTTTAATCTGACAAGGAAGAACAATTTAACTGCCAGGACTCAGTCACGCTACCATTCTCTCTGCTTCTTCGTTTTGGTGTTTCTTCAGTCTCTCGCTCTTTCTCTCAGCCTTTCCTAAACAATCAACTCTCGCTGGTCATCTTCGTCTTCTTTTCTCATCTTTCTCAAAAATTATTACACGCGAATGAAAGGGAACAACGAAACCACACAAACAAACAACACTCTAGACGCCACGCCCCCTCTCGAGGCCTCCCCGCTGCCAGACAGACGCCCAGACAGACTTCAGTTCGGTCCCACAGCATAGACCGACCATGCCTTACGGCTTGCTGGGCGGACCACAGCCGTGCTGCTAAGAGTGTGAGACACTGATGTACCACTCACTGATTACTTTACCACTCTATTAAGACACTCCTACTTGCTGCCCCCTCCACCTGTAGATACGGACAGTCAGAGAACCGATCAGGAAAAACTCATCTGCCCTGCACGACCACAGTGCAGTGTGTTGCCGTCATCCTCTAGTCCAACTTCATAGCCGCGGTACAGGACACACTGCCCCCACGAGACACTGACACAGCGATGCAACACAGGAATGCTGCATTGTCCGTTGCACACTAGGACGCGCAAAAACACAACACATAGACACCCCCTACAGACACTGCCTACAGGACGAGTCACTCACAGGATGCCCTCTGCACAGGACGCTAGCCCTCACAGGACTCTAGCCCTAAAGGATCGCCACCCACAGAGATGCCAATAACACAGGCATGCTAAACCACAGACACTGCCCTTAGACACATGCTAACAGTACATTGACCCACACGGACTCGCACCTCTCAGGAGGCTTCTTACAGGATAGCCCACCCAACAACAACTGCCACCTTATATAACTGGATAGTGTATCGTCTAGCGAGGTAAGGAGCGACTTCTCAGTCAGCAGTAATGACACTGAGTAGCTCCAGCAGACCACAAGATGAAATGCGTCTAGTGCGTGGTCCGTTGTAAATGGTACCTGTGCGGGGTCCTCTGACCATAAGGAACCAGGGTACATAACAGTACACAGAGAACAGATGTTTTTTTTTTTTTTTTTTTTTTTATGACTACAGTTCGATCGGACCTGTACACCTACAGAGTGTCAGTAGTATGGACAGCCAACTGGGAGCTGATAGTGTGCGCACTGAGTGATAGATTAAGTGGGTCGTAGCCAGACAGGGACGCGTGTAGATACATTGAGCAGTAAGATACAGATGGGTGTAAGATGCAGTAGGTGAGTGGCGAGGGTGCCTAGCACCTACAGTGGTGTAGAGGACAGTGGGTGTAAATCCAATGGCGGCTGTAGAAACCAGTAAGTGATAGAGAGACGGGGAGTGTAATCAACAGTGAGTGTAGATGCAGTGACGCGTGAATCAGTGAAGTGTAGATACAGTGAGGTTGTAGAGAAGTGAGTTGTAGAGAAGTGAATGTAGATCGCAGTGATTGCTAGAGAAAAGCGGCAGTTGTCAGATACAGCTGAGGTAGCAGACAGTGAGTGTAGAGAGTGCAGGGGTGTAGAGAGAGTGCAGTGTAAGATACAGTGGTCTTATAGAGACAGGGAGATGCTAGATACACGTAGAGTGTATGATTTCAGTGAGTGTGAATACAGTAGCCGGTTCGTAGCATGCAAGTGAGTGTAGATACAGTGCGTGTAAGAGAAGTTTAGCTGTAAGAGAAGTGAAATCGTAGATGCGTGCATTGTACAGAGAGATGGCGATGTGTAGAATACAGTGAGCTGTAAGATAAGTGGGTGTAAAGATACAGTGGTGTAGAGTGACAGGAATAGTAGCATACAGTCGGTGCTAGAAGAGACTGTGATGTAGTAGATTGCAGTGATTGTAGAGACAGTCGAGATGTAGAGGCCGTGAGTGTACAGCATGCTTAGGTGGGTGTAGAGACAATGAGTGTAGATGCCCTCATGTGAGTGTAATACGAGTCATGATAGATGACAGTGAGTGGTAGAGAGACAGCATGTAGATAGCAGTGAGTGCTAGCAGACATAGGGTGTAGATACAGTGAGTGTAAGATACCAATGAGTGTAGATGCAGGTGAGTGTAGAAGGCAGTGAGGTAAGAGGGCAGTGAACGCGCCGTGTACGATACGTGAGATGCCAGATGCCAGTGGACGTGAGAAACAGTGGGTGCTAAGAGCAGGGGATTTGGTAAGATACAGTGTGTGTAGACTGCAGCTGAGTAGAGAGAGTGAGCTGTAGAGAAAGCTTGAGTATAAGAGAGAAGGAAGTGTAGATGCAGCGTGAGTGTAGAGACAGTGATGGACCTAGATTGCATGTGAGCAGTGAAATCAGTGAGGTTAGTAGATGCAGCATGGACTGTAGATACAGTGAGTGTAGATACAGGTGCGAGTGTAGATGCCCCAGTAGTGTCAGAGACAGTGACTGTAGAGCAGTGGGTGTAGAGACAGTGAATGCTAGATGCAGGAGTGTAGCAGAAGGCAGCGATCAGTGTAGATACAGTGAGTGCTATAGAATGCAGTAAGAGCGTGTAAATGCAGTGGTGTAGAGACAGTGTGTGATAGATAAGCAGTGGGTTAGAGACAGTGAATGTATATAGTGAGTGCTCAGCATGCAGTGGGTGTAGATACAGTGGGGTTATAGAGACATGTGAATGTAGAGACGTGAGTGCTAAGCATACAGTGGCGTGCTAGGCCAGCCTGAATGTAGAGAACGGATGAGCTGTAGATGCCAGACGGAGGTGTAAGAAGAATACAGTGGGTTAGAGACAGTGAATGTAGAGAGTGCAGTGTAGATACAGATGGTGTGTAAGACAGTGAATGTAGAGAGTAGGGTAGCTACAGTGGGTTTTAGAATATAAGAGACAGTGAATGTAGAAGCAGTGAGTAGTAGAGCAGTGCGAGTCTGCCGTCAGATACAGTGAGTGCGAGATAGCAGTGATTGTCAGAGTCACTGTAGAGACAGTGAGTGCAGCCATGAAAACTAGTGCAGCGTATAATACAGTGGAACAGCTGAGATGCAGTGTATGAGTAGAGAGCACAGGAGTGTAGATGTTTGTTTTTTTTTTTTACAAGGAGTGCATAGATGCAGTGAGGTAAGAGACAATGAGTGTAGATACAGTGGTGTAGATACACGCTGGGCTAAGCAGACAGTGAATTGTAGAGAGTGAAAGATGTAGATGCACGTCGGGGACTAGATACAGTGAGTGTAAGATGCAGTGAGTGTAGATACAGTGGGCTGTAGATGAGTGGAACCCTGTTTTTAGGAAACAGTAAGGTAGAGACAGTGGAGTTTATAGAGACAGTTTAGTGACTAAGATGCAGCTGCGGCTGTAGAGTAAGAGACAGTGGGCTTGCCTAGATGCAGCGCGGTAGTAGAGACAGTGAGTGTAAGATGCCCACGTAGGGCGTGCATACTCAGCATACAGGTGTAGTAGATACAGGAAACCCCCCCACTGGCGGTGTAGATGCATGTGGGGCTAGAGCAGTGGTGTAGAATAACAGTGAGTGATAGCAAACAGTGAGTGTAAGTATACAGTGGGTGTAGAGACAATGAGTTTTTGCAATACAGTGAGTTGTAAGATTACAGTGGCGTGCTAAGATGCAGTGGCGTGTAGAAACAGTAAGTGTAGAGACAGCTGGGTGGAAGAAAGAAACAGTGGGTGGCTGCTAGTTACCTGCCCACGCTGCTGGATGTGCTGTAAGGGTCTAAACTGTGATCAAAGCAGGTGCAACGGAAAGCCATTTTCATCCACAGACATCTGAGCCCCGACCTCCCGCAGTTAATAGAAGAAATGTGTGTGTTCTAAAAGTTCCCGTGATGGAAACTATCAACTAAAAACCTACAGTAAGAGTAATCAC
>JAMWET010001464.1:0-37500 GCA_024036415.1 Prochilodus magdalenae | reverse complement strand
TTTTTTTTTTTTTTTTTTTTTTTTTTTTTTTTTTTTTTTTTTTTTTTTTTTTTTTTTTTTTTTTTTTTTTTTTTTTTTTTTTTTTTTTTTTTTTTTTTTTTTTTTTTTTTTTTTTTTTTTTTTTTTTTTTTTTTTTTTTTTTTTTTTTTTTTTTTTTTTTTTTTTTTTTTTTTTTTTTTTTTTTTTTTTTTTTTTTTTTTTTTTTTTTTTTTTTTTTTTTTTTTTTTTTTTTTTTTTTTTTTTTTTTTTTTTTTTTTTTTTTTTTTTTTTTTTTTTTTTTTTTTTTTTTTTTTTTTTTTTTTTTTTTTTTTTTTTTTTTTTTTTTTTTTTTTTTTTTTTTTTTTTTTTTTTTTTTTTTTTTTTTTTTTTTTTTTTTTTTTTTTTTTTTTTTTTTTTTTTTTTTTTTTTTTTTTTTTTTTTTTTTTTTTTTTTTTTTTTTTTTTTTTTTTTTTTTTTTTTTTTTTTTTTTTTTTTTTTTTTTTTTTTTTTTTTTTTTTTTTTTTTTTTTTTTTTTTTTTTTTTTTTTTTTTTTTTTTTTTTTTTTTTTTTTTTTTTTTTTTTTTTTTTTTTTTTTTTTTTTTTTTTTTTTTTTTTTTTTTTTTTTTTTTTTTTTTTTTTTTTTTTTTTTTTTTTTTTTTTTTTTTTTTTTTTTTTTTTTTTTTTTTTTTTTTTTTTTTTTTTTTTTTTTTTTTTTTTTTTTTTTTTTTTTTTTTTTTTTTTTTTTTTTTTTTTTTTTTTTTTTTTTTTTTTTTTTTTTTTTTTTTTTTTTTTTTTTTTTTTTTTTTTTTTTTTTTTTTTTTTTTTTTTTTTTTTTTTTTTTTTTTTTTTTTTTTTTTTTTTTTTTTTTTTTTTTTTTTTTTTTTTTTTTTTTTTTTTTTTTTTTTTTTTTTTTTTTTTTTTTTTTTTTTTTTTTTTTTTTTTTTTTTTTTTTTTTTTTTTTTTTTTTTTTTTTTTTTTTTTTTTTTTTTTTTTTTTTTTTTTTTTTTTTTTTTTTTTTTTTTTTTTTTTTTTTTTTTTTTTTTTTTTTTTTTTTTTTTTTTTTTTTTTTTTTTTTTTTTTTTTTTTTTTTTTTTTTTTTTTTTTTTTTTTTTTTTTTTTTTTTTTTTTTTTTTTTTTTTTTTTTTTTTTTTTTTTTTTTTTTTTTTTTTTTTTTTTTTTTTTTTTTTTTTTTTTTTTTTTTTTTTTTTTTTTTTTTTTTTTTTTTTTTTTTTTTTTTTTTTTTTTTTTTTTTTTTTTTTTTTTTTTTTTTTTTTTTTTTTTTTTTTTTTTTTTTTTTTTTTTTTTTTTTTTTTTTTTTTTTTTTTTTTTTTTTTTTTTTTTTTTTTTTTTTTTTTTTTTTTTTTTTTTTTTTTTTTTTTTTTTTTTTTTTTTTTTTTTTTTTTTTTTTTTTTTTTTTTTTTTTTTTTTTTTTTTTTTTTTTTTTTTTTTTTTTTTTTTTTTTTTTTTTTTTTTTTTTTTTTTTTTTTTTTTTTTTTTTTTTTTTTTTTTTTTTTTTTTTTTTTTTTTTTTTTTTTTTTTTTTTTTTTTTTTTTTTTTTTTTTTTTTTTTTTTTTTTTTTTTTTTTTTTTTTTTTTTTTTTTTTTTTTTTTTTTTTTTTTTTTTTTTTTTTTTTTTTTTTTTTTTTTTTTTTTTTTTTTTTTTTTTTTTTTTTTTTTTTTTTTTTTTTTTTTTTTTTTTTTTTTTTTTTTTTTTTTTTTTTTTTTTTTTTTTTTTTTTTTTTTTTTTTTTTTTTTTTTTTTTTTTTTTTTTTTTTTTTTTTTTTTTTTTTTTTTTTTTTTTTTTTTTTTTTTTTTTTTTTTTTTTTTTTTTTTTTTTTTTTTTTTTTTTTTTTTTTTTTTTTTTTTTTTTTTTTTTTTTTTTTTTTTTTTTTTTTTTTTTTTTTTTTTTTTTTTTTTTTTTTTTTTTTTTTTTTTTTTTTTTTTTTTTTTTTTTTTTTTTTTTTTTTTTTTTTTTTTTTTTTTTTTTTTTTTTTTTTTTTTTTTTTTTTTTTTTTTTTTTTTTTTTTTTTTTTTTTTTTTTTTTTTTTTTTTTTTTTTTTTTTTTTTTTTTTTTTTTTTTTTTTTTTTTTTTTTTTTTTTTTTTTTTTTTTTTTTTTTTTTTTTTTTTTTTTTTTTTTTTTTTTTTTTTTTTTTTTTTTTTTTTTTTTTTTTTTTTTTTTTTTTTTTTTTTTTTTTTTTTTTTTTTTTTTTTTTTTTTTTTTTTTTTTTTTTTTTTTTTTTTTTTTTTTTTTTTTTTTTTTTTTTTTTTTTTTTTTTTTTTTTTTTTTTTTTTTTTTTTTTTTTTTTTTTTTTTTTTTTTTTTTTTTTTTTTTTTTTTTTTTTTTTTTTTTTTTTTTTTTTTTTTTTTTTTTTTTTTTTTTTTTTTTTTTTTTTTTTTTTTTTTTTTTTTTTTTTTTTTTTTTTTTTTTTTTTTTTTTTTTTTTTTTTTTTTTTTTTTTTTTTTTTTTTTTTTTTTTTTTTTTTTTTTTTTTTTTTTTTTTTTTTTTTTTTTTTTTTTTTTATTTTTTTTTTTTTCTCTTTTTTTTTTACTTTTTTTTCGAAATTTGTTTTTTTATTTTTTTTGTTTTTTTTACACACATACTGATACACACACACACTACACGTACACCATTTTTTTACGAGTACACACATTTTTTTTTTTTTTTTTCACTACATTTTTTTTTTTTTTTTCACACAAACCATGTACTAACAAAACTCACAAGAAAAATGGAGCATTTTTCATATCTGCAGCTTTATTAGATTCTTTGGCTTGTGCTCAGTTTCTGTGTGTGTGTGTGTTTGTGTGCTCTGTGTGTATCTGTGTGTGTGTGTGGGTGTTGTGTGCTCCATGAGTGTGTGTGTGTTTGTCTTGGTGTGCTCCGTTCTGTGTATGCTGTGTGTGTATTTTTGTGTGTGTTTTCGTGTGTGTATGGTGTGTGTGTGCTCCGTGATTGTGTGTGTGTGGCTCTGTGTGTGTGTGTGCTCCGTGTGTGTGTGTGTGTATGTGTGTGTATGCTGTGTGTGTGTGCTCCGTGTGTATGCGTGTGTGTGTGTGTGGTGTGTGTGTGCTCCGTGAGTGTGTAGTGTGTGTTGTATGCTCTGTGTGTGTATGTGTGGTGTATGTGCTTCCGTGAGTGTGTGGGTGTGTGTCAATTCGTGCGTGTCCGCGTTTGTGCGCTCCGTGTGTGTGGTGTGTGTGTGCTCCGTGTGGTGTGTGTGTGCTGTGTGGGTATGCTCTGTGTGTGTGTGTGTGGTTTGTCTCCGGAGTGTGCTATGTGTGTGTGTGTGTGTGGGGTGTGTGGGATAGGGGTGAGTGTGTGCTTGTATGTGTGGTGTTAGTTCCATTTTGCGCTCCGTGTGATTGTGTTTTGTGTGTGCTCCGTGTGTGAGTGTGTGTGTGTGTGTGTGGCTCCATGAGTGGGTGTGTGTGTGTGTGCGGCTCTGTGTGTGTGTGTGTGCTCCGTCCGTGTGTGTTGTGTTTGTGTGTGTTCGTATTGTGTTGTGTGTGTGTGGTGTATGTGCTCCATGAAGTGTGTGGGTTGTGTGCGCCATCCGTGTGTGGTGTGTGTGTTGTGGGTGTTTGTGTGGCTCCGTGAATGTGTGCTGTATGTGTGGTGTGTGTGCGCTCTGTGTCCTGTGTGGTGTGGTGTGCTCTGTATGTGTGTGTTGTGGGTGTGTGTGCTCCGTGAGTGTGTGTGTGTGTGCTCCGTGTGTGCGCGTTTATCGTGTGTGTGCGGTGTGTGTGTGTGCGGTTGTGTGTGTAAGGAGGAGACAGAGTGAGAGAGACAGGAAATTGTTCTCTGTGGAAATGTAACCCACTCTTTTTGGGGTAGCTTCATTTCAGTGTGGAATGTGTGGCTTATGGAAGACTTCCTACTAGGGTTGCCAGATCTCAGCAGTGGAAAATGGCCCGGCTTATTCCCCTGTTCTCCACAATGGTACCATTCAACTCCTTCACTTCTTTCTCTCGCCTGCTGACTCCTTCTGGCACTCCTTACAGCCCAGCCCACTCAACTTACAAACCAACACACTGTTGTTTTACACAGTTCGACAAAGCAACATACTATACCCAATTACCTGACTGTTATTATTATTATTATTATTATTTATTAGTAGTATTGTTGCTGTTGTTATTATTTAATCAGGGTATTAGTATCGGTTATTTATTATTATTATTTTATTAGTAGTATTAATATTTATTATTAGTACCCTCATTATTATTATTATTTATTTGTTTGTTGTTTTTGTTTTTTGTTTGTTTGTTAATGTGTTTGCCCAGCCCACAGCTTTTGACAAATGCTAATGATATATGCGTGTGCTTTGTGGAACCAGAGCTAGGTGAGGCCCCTGGGACCAGAGTAAGACTCTGTAACACAGCGCTCTCAGTGGACACCCGTCCGTCACTGCGTCCACTAATGCAGGGTAAGACTTACCTACACATGGTGGAGTCACATATCACCACCTATTCCTCTGTAGCTGCTGACCTCTCTGGACTCCAGGTCTGGGGGCCTGAGCTGCACTGACGGTCAGGGAAAGGGTGTACTGTGGTCTGACGATACAGTCCACCTTCCAAAACTGTATTGGTGTTGGGTCAAGGGATATTAGGGTTGGGATTTGTGGTGTTAATGTTGGAGAGGGGGTTATTAGTGTTGGTGTGAAGGGATTAGTGTTGGGAGTTTTAGTGTTTGGGGTATTAGTGTTGAGTTTTAGGGGTATTAGGGTTAAGAGGGGTGGTATTAGGGTTGGGGATTGGGGTATTGGTGTTGGGGGGATATTAGGGGTTGGGATTGTGGGGGTTAAGGTCGGAGTGGGGGTTTATTAGTGTTGGTTGTGAAGGTATTAGGGCTGGGGTTTTAGTGTTTGGGGTAGGGGTGTTGGGTTAAGGGATATTAGGGTTGGGGGGGTGGTGTTAAGGTGTGGAGGGGGGGTTATTAGTGTTGGGGGTGAAGGTATTAGTGTTGGGGTTTTAGTGTTTGGGGGGGGGGTGTTGAGTTTTTTAGGGGTATTAGGGTTAAGGGGGGGTGGTATTAGTGTTGGGGGGGTATTGGTGTTGGGTTAAGGGATATTAGGGTTGGGATTTTGGGGGTGGGTGTTAATGTGGGAGGGGGGTGGGGGGGGGTGGGGGGGGTGTTGGGGGGGAGTGGTGTGAAGGGGGGGTAGTATTGGCGGTGTGGAAGGGAGTTACTGGTGTTGGGATGGGTGGGGTATTAGTGTTTAGGGAGGGGTGGGGAGTTATTTGTTTTAGAATGGTTGGGGTACTAGCGTTGGGGAGTATGAGTGTTGGGGTTTTTTGTGTTGGGGTGGGCAGAGGGGTTGTTAGTATTGCGGTGTGGAAGGGAATTTTACTGGTGTTGGGATGGGTGGTGGGGTATTAGCGTTGGGGGCCCACTGGTGTTGGGGTAGGCAGGGGGTTTTTAGTGTGGGGGATGGCTGGGGTTTTAGAGTTGGGATTGGGGATATTGGTGTTGGGTTAAGGGATATATTTAGGGTTGGGATTGTGGTGTTAATGTTGGAGGGGGGGGTGTATTAGCGTTGGTGTGTGAGGTATTAGTGTTGGGGTTTTAGTGTTTGGGGTACTTTATTATTGTTGGGTTTAAGGGGTATTAGGGTTAAGGGGGGTGGTATTAGTGTGGGGATTGGTGGGTATTGGTGTTGGGTATGGGATGTTATAGGTTGGATTGTGGGGTGTTAATGTTGGAGTGGGGGTTATTAGTGTTGGTGTGAAGGTATTAGTGTTGGGGTTTTAGTGTTTGGGGTATTATTGTTGGGTTTTAGGGGTATTAGGGTTAAGGGGGTGATATTAGTGTTGGGGTTGGGGTATTGGTGTTGGGGCAAAGGATATTAGGGTTGGGATTGTGGTGTTAATGTTGGAGTGGGGGTTATTAGTGTTGGTGTGAAGGTCTTAGTGGTGGGGTTTTACTGTTTGGGGTATTAGTGTTGTGTTTGAGGGGTATTAGGGTTAAGGGGGTGGTATTAGTGTGGGGATTGGGGTATTGGTGTTGGGTTATGGGATGTTAGGGTTGGGATTGTGGTGTTAATGTTGGAGTGGGGTTATTAGTGTTGGTGTGAAGGTATTAGTGTTGGGGTGTTAGTGTTTGGGGTACATTAGGTGTACCCATTCCTCTGTGTGCACAGTACGAATAGCGAATGGTTCTAGATTACTACGTTCTAATTCCGCTTAAGGAGCCGACGTTGGCAGAATGAGGCCCAATTAGCCATTAGCACAGTAAAAGTAGAGGCATATGTCCAGAGATGTCTTAGGTCAACGGTTCCGGCCCTGTCCTTGAGGAAGGCCGGTATTTGGTAAGTCATGCATGGCTGGGCTGGTGGACCAGTGGAAAAAGCTCCGTCTGATGATTGGACACATCTGGATCCACTCTGAGTTCCGTAGACCAGCTTCCGAGATGGGAACGTCGTTGTCCTCTCTATGGTAATGCTTATTGGGCTAAGCTGCCCTCACTAAGTACTGTGTGTGTGTGAGAACACGTTAGCGCCGTGTGCAGTTGTGCTGGGGGGGTGTGTGATGAGCCCCAGTGTTTTGGGTAGCACCCTGCCGGGTGCAGTAAAGTCGATTGGCCGTATTAAAAGAATAACATATTTTTATGTATGATCGCCACGGCTTTCGGGGTTCCTCTGAAGTTCTGGGCGTGTGTGGGTTATGTGCTCTCGTGAGTGCAGTCCAAAGAGCGGGAGTCTCATATGTGCACCAATATTTATATTAGTGTGCATATAAAGACACCGTGGACAAAAAAAAACAGCTGCTAGGAAAACGTGTGGGCATTGTGGGCACTAATAAAATGGTATCTGAGTCAGGGTTCTAGATAAACACAGTCTAACTACACTAATAAGATCCACAGTGCAGGCTAGAACCAGGAAGAGAACCTCTGTGTTCGTGACTCTCTCCAGGAGCTAAATGGCTAATTGGCTCAGTTCCCGAGATTGGAGGTGTGGGTTCTAGAGGGTCTTCGCCCATTAAATACAGGTTCCACACACAGGGCGTGAAGCTGGACGAGCCTAGAGAACTTTTGTGGTGGACCAGTGAACCCAACCCATTAGAACACACCAGTCTGCACAGTGCCTTGTTGACAACTGGAGTCAATGGCTTCGTGGGGTCTGCACCATGCGGGGTTGTTTCTTTGATGTTCCAAGTCGTTGCTATGGTAGTTAAAGGCTTGTTTCTATGGTGTTCCAGGTGGTTGCTCTGGTAGCTGCAGGGTTGTTTCTATGGTCTTCCAGGTGGTTGCTCTGGTAGATGAAGGCTTGTTTCTATGGTCTTCCAGGTGGTTGCTCTGGTTAGCGCAGCAGTGTTCGTTTCTATGGTGTTCCAGGTGGTTGCTCTGGTAGTTGCAGGGTTGTTTCTATGGTCTTCCAGGTGGTTGCTCTGGTAGTTGAAGGATTGTTTCTTTGGTCATCCAGATGGTTGCTCTGGGTAGCTGCAGAGTTGTTGTGCTATGGTCTTCCAGGTGGTTGCTCTGGTAGTTGAAGGCTTGTTTCTATGGTCTTCCAGGTGGTTGCTATTGTAGCTGCAGGCTTGTTTCTATGGTCTTCCAGGTGGTTGCTCTTGTAGCTGCAGGCTTGTTTCTATGGTCTTCCAGGTGGTTGCTCTTGTAGCTGCAGGCTTGTTTCTATGGTCTTCCAGGTGGTTGCTCTGGTAGCTGCAGGGTTGTTTCTATGGTCTTCCAGGTGGTTGCTCTGGTAGCCGCAGGCTTGTTTCTTTGGTGTTCCAAGTCGTTGCTATGGTAGCTGCAGAGTTGTTTCTATGGTCTTCCAGGTGGTTGCTCTGGTAGCTGCAGGGTTGTTTCTTTGATGTTCCAAGTCGTTGCTATGGTAGTTGAAGGCTTGTTTCTATGGTCTTCCAGGTGGTTGCTCTGGTAGCTGCAGGGTTGTTTCTATGGTCTTCCAGGTGGTTGCTCTGGTAGCTGCAGGGTTGTTTCTATGGTCTTCCAGGTGGTTGCTCTTGTAGTTGAAGGCTTGGTTCTATGGTCATCCAGGTGGTTGCTCTGGTAGCTGCAGGGTTGTTGCTATGGTCTTCCAGGTGGTTGCTCTGGTAGTTACAGGCTTGTTTCTATGGTCTTCCAAGTGGTTGCTCTGGTAGCCGCAGGCTTGTTTCTATGGTGTTCCAGGTGGTTGCTCTGGTAGCTGCAGGGTTGTTTCTATGGTCTTCCAGGTGGTTGCTATGGTAGCTGCAGGGTTGTTTCTATGGTCTTCCAGGTGGTTGCTCTGGTAGCTGCAGGGTTGTTTCTATGGTCTTCCAGGTGGTTGCTCTGGTAGCTGCAGGGTTGTTTCTATGGTCTTCCAGGTGGTTGCTCTGGTAGCTGCAGGGTTGTTTCTATGGTCTTCCAGGTGGTTGCTCTGGTAGCTGCAGGGTTGTTTCTATGGTCTTCTGCACCCGTTTCCCATGGAAGCTCACGATGCATTGACCTGCGGGATATGCGTGCCCGATGGCCACTGCGCCGTCCACTGTGGGTGGTAGTGCCTTCTATGAGATATTCCCAGTACACCTGCACAACTCCAGAAACGGAACGTCCCATGCGTCTGGCATCCACTATCATCCTGCATTCGAACTCCAACAAAAAACCGCACATCCTATCCGGGTGTGGGCGTTCCCAAGCCGTCCCCTGAGGGAACATCCCTTCATCCCCAGTCAGTCTACATACTGGTGTCCCATGACTCTCGGTACGCCAGTGTACGTACAGCAGCGCACAGATAGGCACAACGTAAAGTGTAGGGTGTATACAGGCAAGCCATTGCTGTTGTCGGCTCACGTTGCTGACCTTTTAATGCCAAGGGTTAAAGGTCAGATAGCTTCATCTAAGGAAACGCCGCACAGGCACACATGAACCGAGTCTGCTCCTGTTTGCTGTAACCTTTGTAAAGACAGCACATCGCTGTAGGCATCACCGCCGAACTAATTACACTCCCACACACACACAGTCTGTGTTTGGATTACCCTCCTGCTTTTGGGGGACATCTCCATAATAGACGTCCAGATTCAGACCAGACCGCACACTTGTGGGGTATCCGTCCAGCACTTCTCCGCACTGGAATTTTAAAAACCTGAGTTTTTACGCTGGAGCGTTAAAGGATTAGTGACCAGCTCGTAGAAGACTGCGGAGGTTCTCTCCTCCACGGGCGCGGACAGCCGCTGGCTGACCGGGTCTACAGATGGTCCGAACAGCTTTCCGAAGGTTCCTTTCCACAGTCTGAGATGCCGAATGTGAATAATGGCTCCCAGAACCGTCTTATGTGTTTGCGTTCCGGAGGAGCAAGGTTGACGTTGGCTTGTTACGAATTTCCTGCTCTACCTTAAATGCTGCAGCAGTTACTGTCAGATGCCGTTTAAGGTGGAATGGGAAATTCAAATAAGAAGCCAACTTCAGCTTCGCCAAGGCGGACATTGCCGGGGTGGCCGGCAGATTTCAGGCCCCCATTAGGTGAGCCACTGCTCAGCCGTAAGAAGATAGCGGGTCCTGTGATGGTGATGTACAAAATGAGCTTCAATGGGAACTAGAAGACTGAAGTTTCATGAGATACCCGGGGTGCTACAGCTACTAGCTAGCAACTACTTGGGGTAACGTAGCAAAGACCTGAAATCTCTCAGTTTGCACTATGAAGCCAGATAATAAACCCTTGATAGTTTGACACAGTTCTAGATAATTGTTTGATTCTCATTTATATATAATATATATATATATATATATATCGCTGCCCAAAGAAAAAACATGTATGTCCATTTTTGTAGATTTTTACTTTTTATGCTTTATTTGATCACATGACATAACAGAAATGGCCTAAAAGCGTCTTGGAAAGACGTCTGGTTCCATTGACTTCCATTCAAATTAAATGAGGTTTTTGGCCTCTCCTGTAAAGTTGCCATTTTGGCACATCGATGATATATAGATATATATATATATATTATATATATTTATATTTATATATATATTTTTATTTATATATGTGCATGTATTATAATAAATAAATATATATATATATATATATATATATATATAAATATATCTATATATGTATATGATAAGGGGTTAAATACCTGATAAACTTGAGTATGTATATATATATATATATATATATATATACATATATACATATATATATATATATATATATATATATATATATATATATATATATATATATATATTCTTAAGTTTATAGGGTATTTAACCCCTTATTAGTTATTTTTGTTTTTCCGAATAATGAATTCAACTCTTTGAGGTTGTTAGTTGCTACACTACCATAGGTCTTTTCATATTCAGTCTAGGGTTAGGGTTAGGGTTAGGGTTAGGGTTTTAACCACAGTACTGAGACAGCTTTGGCTGGTGTTGTCAGTGATCTCTGCACTGATGTTTGGAATGGTTCTAGTCTGGTTTTATTTGATCATGTTGATCGTAGCATGCTAATCCACCGTCCTGAATGCTGGGTCGGCCTCTCAGGCTAAGCTTGAGATTGAGTCTAAGTAAGTACCATTAGACAGTCCTGGATTTCACTAGGAAGTCGTTCCGGACTGGTGGAGTCCCACAGGGTTCTGTTTTAGGGCCTTTGCTCTTCTCGTTGTACATACTCGCTGTTATCTCCAGGTGATGTCATCAGGAAGCATGATATAAATTTCCATAGCTATGGTTACGACACGCAGCTCGTAACTTCAAGGCTGACCAGCTGGGTGTCAGATATTTCCGTGTGGACATCACAGACTGTTCTACAACTAGATCAGGTCTCAGTACTAAGACTTCTCAGAAAGTTCCCCTGGCTTCTTTAGCACCATATACCAAACCGGAAGTGAGGAACCTTAGACTCTAGGTTATTCATAGGCGGTTGCTATGGTATTCCAAGTAGTTGCTAAGGCATTTCTGTTATGATATTCCAGCCGATTTCTAGGATGTTACCGAACAGTTCATATGGTATTTCAAGTAGTTGCTACGATGTTGTTATGTGGTTGCTAGGGCATTGTCTGGTGATTGCTACTCTGGTGGATGCTAGGCAACTGAGCTGTAGGTTGGCTTCTTAATACATCCAGGCCTCTAGAGGGAGCTACTGCACTCAAAAGCAAGATGGTGGAAGGCGAGCCACATGGTGGTGGTGACACCAACAAACAGGCGTCTGTTTGGAGTCCACAGCTGCTCGGTCTACGGTTCTTCGTTTGAGGAACCTTCACTTTTGACCATGTAAGTGTTCTAAAGTGTGTTCTTGGCTGAAACCTGACTGTGTGAAGACTGTGTGTTGGGGTTTGTTGAAGCTAATGCTAATGCTAGCAGGCCATTCATGCGAATTCATTTTGAAAATGCTTGCCTTTGGAGAAGGACCTTCTGGTCGTGTATGAGCTGCTAGTAGATGGGAAAGCCATGTTAGGGAGTATAGTGGACACCAGTGGACCAACCCTGCAGGTTTCTCTGTTCCTGAATAGCACTGCGCTCTCGTGGTCCTGTGGTTGTTGATGTTGTGTGGGTACTGAGCGGGAGCCCAGGCCTACGTGGACCCTATACCGTGTTGTCTTTGTGGGGGTTGGGCTTCCTCCACTGTCAGTTGATTCTCCCAGTTTGATCATCCCAGTAACACCAGACTAAAAGGAATACCGCTGCGGTTTGTGTCACCTGTATGTTTTGTCCAACACTTGTTGCTATGGTAGTTGAAGGCTTGTTTCTATGGTCTTCCAGGCGGTTGCTCTTGTACCTGCAGGGTTGTTTCTTTGATGTTCCAAGTCATTGCTATGGTAGCTGCATCATTGTTTCTATGGTCTTCCAGGTGGTTGCTATGGTAGTTGAAGGCTTGTTTCTATGGTGTTCCAGGTGGTTGCTCTTGTAGCTGCAGGGTTGTTTCTATGGTCTTCCAGGTGGTTGCTCTGGTAGTTGAAGGCTTGGTTCTATGTTCATCCAGATGGTTGCTATGGTAGCTGCATCGTTGTTACTATGGTCTTCCTGGTGGTTGCTCTTGTAGTTGAAGGCTTGTTTCTATGTTCATCCAGATGGTTGCTATGGTAGCTGCATCGTTGTTTCTATGGTCTTCCAGGTGGTTGCTCTGGTAGCTGCAGGGTTGTTTCTATGGTCATCCAGGTGGTTGCTCTGGTAGTTGAAGGCTTGTTTCTATGGTGTTCCAGGTGGTTGCTCTTGTAGTTGAAGGCTTGGTTCTATGGTCTTCCCAGTGGTTGCAATGGTAGTTGAAGGCTTGTTTCTATGGTGTTCCAGGTGGTTGCTCTTGTAGCTGCAGTGTTGTTTTATGGTCATCCATGTGGTTGCTATGGTAGCTGCAGGGTTGTTTCTTTGATGTTCCAAGTCGTTGCTATGATAGTTGAAGGCTTGTTTCTATGGTCTTCCAGGCGGTTGCTCTTGTAGCTGCAGGGTTGTTTCTATGCTCTTCCAGGTGGTTGCTCTGGTAGTTGAAGGCTTGTTTCTATGTTCATCCAGATGGTTGCTATGGTAGCTGCATCGTTGTTTCTATGGTCTTCCTGGTGGTTGCTCTTGTAGTTGAAGGCTTGTTTCTATGGTCATCCAGATGGTTGCTCTGGTAGTTGAAGGCTTGTTTCTATGTTCATCCAGATGGTTGCTATGGTAGCTGCATCGTTGTTTCTATGATCTTCCTGGTGGTTGCTCTTGTAGTTGAAGGCTTGTTTCTATGGTCTTCCAGGTGGTTGCTCTGGTAGCTGCAGGGTTGTTTCTATGGTCTTCCAGGTGGTTGCTCTGGTAGCTGCAGGGTTGTTTCTATGGTCTTCCAGGTGGTTGCTCTTGTAGTTGAAGGCTTGGTTCTATGGTCTTCCAAGTGGTTGCTATGGTAGTTGAAGGCTTGTTTCTATGGTCTTCCCAGTGGTTGCTATGGTAGTTGAAGGCTTGTTTCTATGGTCTTCCAAGTGGTTGCTATGGTAGTTGAAGGCTTGTTTCTATGGTCTTCCCAGTGGTTGCTATGGTAGTTAAAGGCTTGTTTCTATGGTCTTCCCAGTGGTTGCTATTGTAGTTGAAGGCTTGTTTCTATGGTCTTCCAAGTGGTTGCTCTGGTAGTTGAAGGCTTGTTTCTATGGTCTTCCAAGTGGTTGCTATTGTAGCTGCAGGGTTGTTTCTATGGTGTTCCAGGTGGTTGCTCTTGTAGCTGCAGTGTTGTTTTATGGTCATCCATGCGGTTGCTATGGTAGCTGCAGGGTTGTTTCTTTGATGTTCCAAGTCGTTGCTATGATAGTTGAAGGCTTGTTTCTATGGTCTTCCAGGTGGTTGCTCTTGTAGCTGCAGCGTTGTTTCTATGGTTTTGCAGGTGGTTGCTCTGGTAGCTACATTGTTGTTTCTATGGTCTTCCAGGTGGTTGCTCTGGTAGTTGAAGGCTTGTTTCTATGGTCTTCCAGGTGGTTGCTCTGGTAGCTGCAGGGTTGTTTCTATGGTCTTCCAGGTGGTTGATGGTGAGAGGATATAGGATCACTGTTGGCACACTAATGGCAAAGCTGGCGCAGCACTGGTGTTTTGCTCAGTGTTTTATGTCCACCATAATTTAGTTTAGTTAATTATTTACTTTAAAAAAAAAAAAGGAAGTGCATTAATACTCTGTTTGAGGAGATCAGTCAGTCAGACCACAGTGCCATTGTCTGGTCTGGTTGGTCTGAAGGTGGATCAGCAGTGTGCCACCTTATCCTCACCATACACCTACACCTGTACACCTGGGTACACCTACATGCTCACCATCTGGGCTGATTGTTCCAGGTGATCATTTAGGCTGTGTTCAGTTGTTGCTACAGTATGTCTGGTGGCTGCTTAGTAGGTGCTAGGTTGCTTTGTGGTATCCCAGGTGGTTGTTAGGATGTTGCTAGTGTACAACAACAAACTAATGTACCAACTATCACACCCACACGCCAATCAAGGGACCTCACACCTCAGGTCTTTGATGTTACGTTTGTTTTGGAATAGTGACACTTGTGCTTTGTTGGAAACGGGAACACAAGTCTGGAATGCTAAGCTCAGCCCCAGGTCCCCTGTAATTCCAATGCTGCTTTCATTTCCACACACACATACAACACAAAATGCACCCCTGTCCCCGAGACCCCTCAATACACACACACACTCTCTCACACACACTCTCTCACACACACACACACACTCACACACACACACACAGGAAGAAATGGCTAAATGAAATAACCGGATGATCTGATACAACTAAGTGGATTAGTGTGTCCTTTCTGCAAGCTATCTCACACACACTACACACACACACACTACACACACACACACACACACACACACACACACACATACTACACACACACTCGCTCTCTGAAGCATCTAAACAGGAACCTCTTCATTAGGAGTGCGAGTCTGAGAGTTGGAGTGGATGTCCTGGCTGTGTGTGTTTTAGATTAAATTAGTTCATTCCTGTGGGTGTGTGTGTGTCTGTGTGTGTGTGTGTGTGTGTGTGTATGTCTGTTGAGTGTGAGTCTCTGTGCGTACGTGTGAGTGTGAGTTTGCGAGTGCGAGTGTGTGTGAGTTTGCGAGTGCGACTGTGTGTGTGTGAGTGTATCAGTGCGTGAGAGTGAGTTTGTGAGTGTGTGTGTGTGATTGTGTGTGTGTGTGAGTGTGTGTGTGTGTGTGAGAGAGTGTATCAGTGCATGAGAGTGAGTTTGAGTGTGAGAGTGCGAGTGTGTGATTGTGTGTGCCTGTGTGTGTGAGTTTGCGTGTGTGTGATTGTATGTGTGTGTGTGAGTTTGCGCGTGTGTGTGTGTGTGTGTGAGAGAGAGCGAGTGTGTGTGTGTGTGTGTTTGTGTGCGTGAGAGCGAGTGTGAGTGTGTGTGTGTGTGTGTCGAGTGTGTGTGAGTGTGTGTGTGTGAGTTTGCGCGTGTGTGTGTGTGTGTGTGAGAGAGTGCGAGTGTGTGTGTCTGTTGAGTGTGTGTGTGAGAGTGCAAGTGTGTGTGTGTGTCTGTTGAGTGTGTGTGTGTGTGTGTGTGTCTGTGTATGAGTGTGAGTGTGTCTGTGTGTGTGTGTGTGTGTGTGTGTGAGAGTGTGAGTGTGAGTGTGAGAGAGTGTATCAGTGTGTGAGAGTGAGTGTGTGTGTGTGTGTGTGTGTGTGATTGTGTGTGTGTGAGAGCGAGTGTGTCTGTGTGTGTGTGAGAGTGCGAGTGTGTGAGAGTGCGTGAGAGTGAGTTTGTGTGTGTGCGAGTGTGTGAGAGTGAGTGTGTGTGTGTGTGTGTGTGAGAGTGTGTCTGTGTGTGTGTGTGAGTGTGTGAGAGTGCGAGTGTGTGAGTGTGTGTGTGTGTGTGTGAGAGTGTGTCTGTGTGTGTGTGTGAGTTTGTGAGTGTGAGTTTGTGAGTGTGAGAGAGTGTATCAGTGTGTGAGAGTGTGTGTGTGTGTGAGAGCGAGTGTGAGTGTGTGAGTGTGTGTATGTGAGTTTCTTTGGTCAGAGTTCTGGAATGTAACAATAGCTGAGGGAAGTCCACAAACCGGCCCGCACTGTTGACCAGGTCAGTTAGGCAGAGGTTCTGTCCCGTGTTCTACACGCTGCAGCTGAGAGCAGCGGCGGAACCCACGTACTAGGAAACTGGACTGTGCCGTGATGTAAACCCAGACTGATGTAGGATCTCTACTCTTTTATCTGATCTATGCTGCTCGGTAAACATGTGATGATCTGAATCTGATCCCGATTTGAATTCTGGTACTGATTCTGATGTCTATGGAACTCGGATGCTGATTGTGATACCAAATTGAACCCTATTTGTATTTATCTGATTCCGATCTGATCTGATCTGATGCAATTCTGATTCTCGGTGTGATCTGGATCTGATTCTTGGTCTGATCTGATTCTGATTCTCAGTCTGATTTGTTCCTAATCCTTGAATCAGGTCTGATCCTAAATCAGGTCTTGATTCTGAAACTGACTCTGAATCTCTCTCTCTCTCTCTCTCTCTCTCTCTCTCTCTCTCTCTCTCTCTCTCTCTCTCTCTCTCTCTCTCTCTCTCTCTCTCTCTCTCTCTCTCTCTCTCTCTCTCCCGGGTGTGTGTTCTCTCTCTCTCTCTCTCTCGGGTGTGTGTTCTCTCTCTCTCTCTCTCTCTCTCTCTCTCTCTCTCTCTCTCTCTCTCTCTCTCTCTCTCTCTCTCTCTCTCTCTCTCTCTCTCTCCCGGGTGTGTGTTCTCTCTCTCTCTCTCTCTCTCTCTCTCTCTCTCTCTCTCTCTCTCTCTCTCTCTCTCTCCCGGGTGTGTGTTCTCTCTCTCTCTCTCTCTCTCTCTCTCTCTCTCTCTCTCTCTCTCTCTCTCTCTCTCTCTCTCCCGGGTGTGTGTTTTCTCTCTCTCTCTCTCTCTCTCTCTCTCTCTCTCTCTCTCTCTCTCTCTCTCTCTCTCCCGGGTGTGTGTTCTCTCTCTCTCTCTCTCTCTCTCTCTCTCTCTCTCTCTCTCTCTCTCTCTCTCTCTCTCTCTCTCTCTCTCTCTCTCTCTCTCTCTCTCTCTCTCTCTGAGAGGTGGAATAAACAGAATTGTAGAGAGATCTGAAAGTGAAAGGACAGAGGGAAGACGGTGTGGGGGAGAGATGAAAGGATAAAGGAGAGGGAGAGAGAGGGAGGGGGGGAGTTGAGGTTAATTGGTGCTGATCTATCGAGTGTCTGATTGATCTCCGGTCTAGACACTGTAATAGTGGGAGAGATGCTCTGTAAGGTCTGATACAGTCTGAGTGGATTATCTGATCTTGATCTAATCATGTAGCTGCTACACCTTCAGTACCTCACCACCTCGTCATTACCGCACCGTACGGGGTGCTGATCAGACTGTGACTGTGCCTCTCTTTCTCTCTCTCTCTCTGTCTCTCTTTCTCTCTTTCTCTCTCTCTCTCCCCCTCTCTCCCCCCTCTCTCTCTCTCTCTCTCCCTCTCTCTCTCTCTCCCCTCTCTCCCTCTCTCTCTCTCTCCCCTCTCTCTCTCTCTCTCTCTCTCTGTCTCTCTTTCTCTCTTTCTCTCTCTCTCTCTCTGTGTCTGTCTGTCTCTCTCTCTCTCTGTGTCTGTCTGTCTGTCTGTCTCTCTCTCTCTCTCTCTCTCTCTCTCTCTCTCTCTCTCTCTCTCTCTCTCTCTCTCTCTCTCTCTCAGGTGTGTTACTCAGTTACACTGTTCGGCTAGTCTTTGATCCCACCACTACCCGCCAGGTGGGAGACTGGGGTTGGAATCCCGGTCTGGGTGACTAGGCTGTGCTACACCAGTAAGAGTCCTCGGGTAGGACTCCTAGCACTACACTGGCCTGGCTGTGATGTGGTTTGCCCTGTAGGTCGCTCTGGATTGGGTGTGAAGTTACAGTGGGGAGAACAAGTATTTGATACACTGCTGATTCTTCAGGTTTTCCCACTTGCAAAGCATGTAGAAGACTGTAATTTTTATCATAGGTACTCTTCAACTGTGAGTGATGGAATCTAAAACAAAAATCCAGAAAAATACATTGTTTGATTTTTAAATAATTAATTTCCATTTTATTGTGGGAAATAAGTATTTGATACACCAGAAAAAGAAACTTAATATTTGGTACAGAAACCTTTGTTTGCAATTACAGAGATGAGACGTTTCCTGTAGTTCTTGAAGGTTTGCACACACTGCAGCAGGGATTTTGGCCCACTCCTCCATACAGATCTCCTCCAGAGCCTTCAGGTTTCGTGGCTGTCGCTGGGCCACACGGACTTTAAGCTCCCTCCAAAGATTTTCTATTGGATTCAGGTCTGGAGACTGGCTAGGCCACTCCAGGACCTTAAGATGTTTCCTACGGAGCCACTCTTTAGTTGCCCTGGCTGTGTGTTTTGGGTCGTTATCATGCTGGAAGACCCAGCCACGACCCATCTTCAGTGCTCTTACTGAGGGAAGGAGGTTGTTGGCCAAAATCTCACGATACATGGCCCCATCCATCCTTCCCACAATACGGTGCAGTCGTCCTGTCCCCTTTGCAGAAAAGCATCCCCAAAGAATGATGTTTCCACCGCCATGCTTCACGGTTGGGATGGTGTTCTTGGGGTTGCACTCATCATTCTTCTTCCTCCAAACATGACGAGTGGAGTTTAAACCAAAAAGTTCTATTTTTGTCTCATCAGACCACATGACCTTCTCCCATTCCTCCTCTGGATCATTCAGATGGTCATTTGCAAACTTCAGACGGGCTTTGACGTGCGTTGGCTTGAGGAAGGGCACCTTGCGTGCACTGCAGGATTTTAATCCTTGACGGCGTAGAGTGTTACTGATTGTTTTCTTTGAGACTGTGGTCCCAGCTCTATTCAGGTCATTGACCAGGTCCTGCCGTGTAATTCTGGGCTCATTCCTCACCTTCCTCAAGATCACTGATGCTCCACGAGGTGAGATCTTGCATGGCGCCCCAGACCGAGGGAGATTATCCGTTATTTTGCATTCCTTCCATTTTCTAATAATTGCACCAACAGTTGTTGCCTTCTCACCAAGCTGCTTGCCTATTGTCCTGTAGCCCATCCCAGCCTTGTGCAGGTCTACAATTTTATCCCTGATGTCCTTACAAAGCTCTCTGGTCTTGGGCATTGTGGAGATGCTGGAGTCTGACTGATTGAGTGTGTGGACAGGTGTCTTTTATACAGGTAACGAGTTCAAACAGGTGCAGTTAATACAGGTAATGAGTGGAGAACAGGAGGGCTTCTTAAAGAAGAAGTAACATGTCTGTGAGAGCCAAAATTCTTACTGGTTGATAGATGATCAAATACTTATTTCCCACAATAAAATGGAAATTAATTATTTAAAAATCATACATGTATTTTTCTGGATTTTTGTTTTAGATTCCATCACTCACAGTTGCAGAGTACCTATGATAAAAATTACAGTCTTCTACATGCTTTGCAAGTGGGAAAACCTGAAGAATCAGCAGTGTATCAAATACTTGTTCTCCCCACTGTAACTCAGGTGCACCTGAGCCAGGTAGACCTTTTAACCACGGTGCTGGTGTGAACTCCTGACACGTGTCCTGTCTGATTGACTACGTTTGGGAGGCCGTGAGCACCACTTCAGCAGAACGCTCGCTGTAACCCGGCACTGAGAGGGAACTGGACGGGACCGCTGTTGATCTCTAAAACAGTTCACCTGTGTCCTGGTAACCAGACAACCAGCCGATCACACCGCCGACCCTCCACGGACTGGGGGGGGGGGTCTTTGGCATCTTGGAAAATGTGTGTGTGAGTGTGTACTGTGTGTGTGTGTGTGTGAGTGAGTTTGTGTGTGTGAGAGTGAGTGTATATATGTGTGTGTGAGTGTGTGAGTGTGTGTGTGTGTGTGTGTGTGTGAGAGAGTGAGTTTGTGTGTGTGAGAGTGAGTGTATATATGTGTGTGTGAGTGTGTGAGTGAGTGTGTGTGTGTGTGTGTGTGTGTGTGTGTGTGTGTGTGAGAGAGTGAGTTTGTGTGTGTGTGTGTGAGTGAGTGTGTGAGAGAGAGAGTGTGTGTCTGTGTGTGTGTGAGTGTTTGTGTGTGTACTGTGAGTGTGTGTGAGTGTGTGTGTACTGTGAGTGTGCGTGAGCGTGTGTGTATACTGTGTGTGTGTGTGCGTGAGCGAGTGTGAGTGTGAGTGTGCGAGCGTGAGTGTGCGTGTGTACTATGAGTGTGTGTGTGTGAGAGAGAGTGTGCGAGCGTGAGTGTGCGTGTGTACTGTGAGTGTGCATGAACGTGAGCGTGTGTGTGTGTGTACTGTGACTGTGTGTGTGTGAGAGAGAGAGTGTGCGAGCGTGAGCGCATGTGTGCTGTGTGTGTGTGTACTGTGAGTGTGCATGTGCGTGTGTGTACTGTGAGTGTGTGTGTGCGTGTGAGAGAGAGTGAGTGTGCGAGCGTGTGTGTGTGTACTGTGAGTGTGAGTGTGCGAGCGTGAGCGTGCGCGTGCACGTATTCCACATGTGTTAGTAATAAGTCCACGACAACGCAAACAGTCTAAATCCTCTCGATAGCCTATGAAATCTGGCCCCGCTTTTTTTCTCGGGCACACACTGGACACCTCAGGGCCAACACACACACACACACACACACACACTCGCACACTTACACACACTCGCACACTTACACACACTCTCACACACACACTCACTCTCACTGCAGTGTTTTTGATCTAATAGATGTGTGTAGTGAGCCAGCAGAGATCACGGCTTTCCCTAAAGCTGCACACACACACACACACACACGCTCATGCACACACGCACACAGTACACACGCGCCCACGCTCGCACACTCACTCTCTCTCACGCATGCACACACACACATATACGTACAAGTAACCAATCTACTGAGAATGGACTGTGTCCCTGCAGTGTGTGTGTGTGTGTGTGTGTCCCTGCAGTGTGTGTGTGTGTGTGTGTCCCTGCAGTGTGTGTGTGTGTGTGTGTGTGTGTGTGTGTCCCTGCAGTGTGTGTGTGTGTGTGTGTGTGTGTCCCTGCAGTGTGTGTGTGTGTGTGTGTGTCCCTGCAGTGTGTGTGTGTGTGTGTGTGTGTCCCTGCAGTGTGTGTGTGTGTCCCTGCAGTGTGTGTGTGTGTGTCCCTGCAGTGTGTGTGTGTGTGTCCCTGCAGTGTGTGTGTGTGTGTCCCTGCAGTGTGTGTGTGTGTGTCCCTGCAGTGTGTGTGTGTGTCCCTGCAGTGTGTGTGTGTGTCCCTGCAGTGTGTGTGTGTGTCCCTGCAGTGTGTGTGTGTGTGTGTGTCCCCGTGTGTGTGTGTGATGTGTCCCTGCAGTGTGTGTGTGTGTCCCTGCAGTGTGTGTGTGTGTGTGTGTGTGTCCCTGCAGTGTGTGTGTGTGTGTGTGTCCCTGCAGTGTGTGTGTGTGTCCCTGCAGTGTGTGTGTGTGTCCCTGCAGTGTGTGTGTGTGTCCCCGTGTGTGTGTGTGTGTGTGTCCCCGTGTGTGTGTGTGTGTCCCCGTGTGTGTGTGTGATGTGTCCCCGTGTGTGTGTCTGCCCCGTGTGTGTGTGTGTGTGTGTCTGCCCCGTGTGTGTGTGTGTGTGTCTGCCCCGTGTGTCCCCGTGTGTGTCCGTGTCCCCGTGTGTGTCCGTGTCCCCGTGTGTGTCCGTGTCCCCGTGTGTGTCCGTGTCCCCGTGTGTGTGTCCCCGTGTGTGTGCCCCGTGTGTGTGTGTGTGTGTGTCTGCCCCGTGTGTGTGTGTGTGTCCCCGTGTGTGTGTGTCCCCGTGTGTGTCCGTGTCCCTGTGTGTCCCCGTGTGTGTCCCTGCAGTGTGTCCGTGTGTGTGTGTGTCCGTGTGTGTGTGTGTCCGTGTGTGTGTGTGTCCGTGTGTGTCCGTGTCCCCGTGTGTGTCCGTGTCCCCGTGTGTGTCCGTGTCCCCGTGTGTCCCCGTGTGTGTGTCCCCGTGTGTGTGTCCCCGTGTGTGTGTCCCCGTGTGTGTGTCCCCGTGTGTGTGTCCCCGTGTGTGTGCCCCGTGTGTGTGTGTGTGTGTGTGTGTCTGCCCCGTGTGTGTGTGTGTGTGTCCGTGTGTGTGTCCCCGTGTGTGTGTGTGTCCCCATGTGTGTCCGTGTCCCTGTGTGTCCCCGTGTGTGTGTCCCCGTGTGTGTGTCCCCGTGTGTGTGTCCCTGCAGTGTGTGCGTCCCCGTGTGTGTCCCTGCAGTGTGTCCGTGTGTGTGTGTGTGTCCGTGTGTGTGTGTGTGTGTCCCCGTGTGAACTGACAGATCTGTCTGATATTCTCAGTATATAACGCCTCTGTGCTCAGGAGACCGTGTGCAGAATCTTAGCCTCATACCTTCGTCAGTTTCCGAGATACAGAGTCATTAACGCTGAAGTTTTTAAGTAGCTTGGAAACTACTGATGATTAAATTCTGACGTTTTATTTGAGGTTTTTAAAGGGTTTAAATGCCAGAACAGAATATTACCCAGGACTGTGTGGGCGCCATTTTACAGCTTACTGGGAACCAAAACAAAAAACCCTGAATAAATGTCTGTCCAGCTTGTGGTCCAGGCGTGTCCACGTGTGAGGAGAAGTCTGGAACCACACGGTGGTGTTCAAACTGACTCACCTTCTTTTCACACTATTTGTGTTTATATTATTCTACGTTTTTACTGAGGGTATAATCAGAAACACTCCTGGATGCGACTGAGGGCACGGTTGTACCGGTGCCATAGTATGTACAACTGTATATGTATCGCTGTAGCTGAATAAGTAGAGGTCAGTACATGGAACTGACATACCGGGGTTGTAAATGGGCGTGTAAAACCACATCTGGCCGTTTTTCAGCCTGACCAGAGTACCTAAATCACATACCTTCTATGTGGAGCATCAGAGAACAATTAAATATACCCATCTATGGCTCATTTACGTCTCACCAAAATCAATCGTGCCGTAATTTTGGGTGAATGGTTGGAAATCAGCGGAGAAATGGTGTGGAAAGTGCAGCGAAGCAAACTCTGAAGTGAAACAGCCTGAAAGTTCTAAACCGAGTAACCAAAGCAACGAAATATCGAATTATGCGAACTCATTTTAATAATGACATAACGTCATTATAGCGTACAGCCATGTGGCAGTGAAGCTAGGCCTCCGCCTGTTCATCCGATCTGATGTTGATGCTGATCTCTTCTTGGGAATGCGGAGGGAGGCTTACTCCACAGTTTAACTGGGCTCTAATGTTATTTGATGTTTGTAATTGAGCTGAATAACTGAGTCGGATTCTCCCGGGTTTTAAATATTCATGTTTGGAATGTTCAAGGTTGGACCTTCACCTGGTAAACTCCACTCCAGTCATGCTATTCCTGCGCTTTAGACGACCGATGTCGTAGCGGCTGAGTTTCCTAACACGCTCCTCTGTACGTGGTTTAACGTGGGTTAGCATTCCTGAAGAGCTGGCCCGGAGCGCTAGCCTGCGGCGCTGGAGCTATTTGATCATTACCCGACAGAGAACGGGTGAATTATCATATCAAAAATGGAGCTAAATTTTTCATATAATGCTAATGAAGCGCACAAAACGCTGCAGCTGCTCGCTCGTTCCAGCCGCCTGATGCAGCCAAACGTCTGAATGACTCAGAGGAACACAAGGCGGTGATGCGGGTGGAAACCGCAGGCCAACGGTCCCGACTGGGACGTGTGCGTTCGTGGTGTAACAATAGAACATGGTGTCATTTCACCATATCACATTGAAGCATGTCATATGGCATCGTTCTGCACCATCATGTTTTAATTTTTCCTGTGACGTATCATAAAAATATTTTCATATCGCATCATAACATGCCATGCTGTATTAAAAACCGAACTCTAATTAAGAGTAACTGACTAGGTGATTGGACTAACAAACTGAAGGTACGTTGGCAAGAAATACATTTTTAATAAATTAGTTTTTATTTTCTTCTTCTTAGTTTTAATTTTCTTCCGTCTACTGTTCAGTCTGATTCAGTGGGAATCAGGTGGCCTAGCTGCATGCATCTCCGCCGGTTATTCATGTATCTCTGTATTCTATGTAGCGTAGAAGAGAACACCGGAAGCTTGGCGCTGTAGATGGGGAACGTAAGGCTTTAGACGGAAGCTCCTTCATTCAACCAGCAGGAGAGAGACACATAGCCCCAAGCATAGTGACCGCACGGTACATAGGCCTATCGGTACATGCCAGATAGCACGGACCCCCGCACCACTAGAGGCAGCAGCAGCAGTGGCACTCCCTTCACCGTTTCACAGTGCCGTGGAGACCTAGAAGCTAACGAACCACCATGATGCCCACATCTAACACCATTGTGACCTTGATATAGCGCCCTGCCCTGGCCATATTGTGTCAGGTCACCAATGTGTATATGGCAGGTAACACAGACTCTGCCACACTACAGGCAAAGTGGCACGACCACCCACCACACCAACTTGGACACCCACAAGACACCAACTAATTGCTCACAGAAAACTGCCTTGATGCCCACTTCTGACACCATTGTCACTTTGACGTCACAGGAACCGGAGAACTTGTGTTCAGGCAGTTTGGGAAATATCAGAATCTGAAATTGGACGTTTTAGAGAGAGTGTTTCTGAATCTTGCAGAGAAGGAGCGAGAATAGAAAGAGAAGACGACAGCGTTACATCCGTCCCTGTGTGTGAGCAGGTCTGACTTTGATAGAGCGCCCCCTATGAGTGGTCTAGAGTGACGGGACTTTATAACACCTACAGGATAATCTCCCCCGCAAGCAGAAACATGCCCTTCTAAAACAAACCTAAACAAACCCGACAACAATCCGACTTCTGCGGTTTCTCTCTTCCTGATTTCACAGCACATCTGAGAAACATTACTTTGGAGGAGGTGGGGGGGGGGCCCAGAAAGATGGAGGAGAGCCCCTCGCCGGCCGCTGGTCCTGCATGCGCTTGTTTGTGTGTATCTGCAGGTCTGTTTGCCATGAAACCTCAGTGCCAAGCTCTCTTCTGAGTGTGTTTTGGTTAAGCGCTAACATTAGCAGTGAAGCGTAGGGTATGCTTCCTGTTCGGGGAACTCGTTTGGAGGTGGAGGCCGTGGTTTGGACCCTCTCGGCAAGAGGCTATAGAGCAGGGGTCATTAGGTGGAGTCCAGCAGAGTTTGAGTTGGGTCCAGCAGCTCCAGAGTGACTTCACTGCTGTACCGCTCTGAACCTGGCGATTAGCAGATCAGTTCAGTCAGGCGTGTTGGGGCAGGAGATGGCTCATCTGTGCTAGACTGTGGCCCTCCGTGGCCCCTGCGTCAGACCCTGTTGTTGGAGTTTGTGTACAGCTTGTTGGGTATTGTGAAATGCTCTGGTCTTTGGGTTTGGTGTTGGGGGTTTGGAGGGGTGCTGGATCTGGTGCTGGTTCCAGAGGCTGTCGTTGTGGAAGTTAAGTGGTCTTCAGTAGTAGAGCTGGTCTTGGTGTTGGACAGCTCTGTGGTGGTGAAGGTAGGGAAGGTGCAGGTTTGATACTATAGAGGGCTCAGGTGTTGGGTTTGATGTTGAGGTAATGTCCCGGTGTTTAAAGCTGTGATTTATGATGCCTGTGGTGTTGGGTTTGGTGTTAAGCTGATAGGTGATGTTATGTAGGTTATGGAGATTTTGAGGATGAGGTCATCAGGTTCAGCTGGTGGTTTTAGTGTTGATATACAAGGTGGTACAAGACTCTGTGATGGTTTAGGTTGAAGGTCTGGTCTCTGGATGTAGAGCACTGTGTTGGGTTGGTGTCCTTGTCTCTGGATGTAAGGCTCTGTGTTGGGTTGAGATGATGACCTGGTCTCTGGATGTAGGGCTCTGTGTTGGGTTGAGATGATGACCTGGTCTCTGGGTGTAAGGCTCTGTGTTGGATTTGGGTTTGTTTGAAGGTCTGATCTCTGGATGTAAGGCTCTGTGTTGGTGTTTGGGTTTGTTTGAAGGTCTGATCTCTGGATGTAAGGCTCTGTGTTGGGTTGAGATGATGACCTGGTCTCTGGATGTAGGGCTCTGTGTTGGGTTGAGATGATGACCTGGTCTCTGGGTGTAAGGCTCTGTGTTGGATTTGGGTTTGTTTGAAGGTCTGGTCTCTGGATGTAAGACTGTGTTAGTGTTGTCTCTGGATGTAAGGCTCTGTGTTGGTGTTTGGTTTGTTTGAAGGTCTGATCTCTAGATGTAAGGCTCTGTGTTGGTGTTGGGTTTGGTTGAAGGTGTGGTCTCTGGATGTAAGGCTCTGTGTTGGTGTTGGGTTTGGTTGAAGGTGTGGTCTCTGGATGTAAGGCTCTGTGTTGGTGTTGGGTTTGGTTGAAGGTGTGGTCTCTGGATGTAAGGCTCTGTGTTGGGTTTGGTTGAAGGTGTGGTCTCTGGATGTCCGGCTGTGTGTTGGTGTTGGGTTTGGTTGAAGGTGTGGTCTCTGGATGTCCGGCTGTGTGTTGGTGTTGGGTTTGGTTGAAGGTGTGGTCTCTGGATGTAAGGCTGTGTGTTGGTGTTGGGTTTGGTTGAAGGTCTGATCTCTGGATGTAAGACTGTGTTGGGTTTGGTTGAAGGTCTGGTCTCTGGATGTCCGGCTGTGTGTTGGGGTTGGGTTTGGTTGAAGGTCTGGTCTCTGGATGTCCGGCTGTGTGTTGGGGTTGGGTTTGGTTGAAGGTGTGGTCTCTGGATGTCCGGCTGTGTGTTGGTGTTGGGTTTGGTTGAAGGTGTGGTCTCTGGATGTAAGGCTCTGTGTTGGTGTTGGGTTTGGTTGAAGGTGTGGTCTCTGGATGTCCGGCTGTGTGTTGGTGTTGGGTTTGAATGACAACATTCCACATTCATTTACTGAGGGCAGATAGTTACGTCACTCAACTACTGTTTCCCAGCTGTACGATTACATCCAGATGGTGTAGTCTGTCTCTCTCTCTCTCTCTCTCTCTCTCTCTCTCTCTCTCTCTCTCTCTCTCTCTCTCTCTCTCTCTCTCTCTCTCTCTCTCTCTCTCTCTCTCTCTCTCTCTCTCTCTCTCTCTCTCTCTCTCTCTCTCTCTCTCTCTCTCTCTCTCTCTCTCGAGCGGTAGATGAAGTTCTTCCGGGTTTACCCGGCTGAGTTTTCACTCGTTTGAACTAAGACTGAATCACACAGAGGGGTAGAGGGGGAACAGGACGCAGCACCCAGAGAGAGGCAGCATGGGGGCAGAATGAGACTCGCCCCTCCACATGTCGTCTTTGGCCTGGGAACGATACTGGAGTTACAGCAGGAAGCTGACGAGCAGTCCCACAATCCCGAGTCCACGTCTAGCGTCCGCACACAGCCTTCCTCCGTTCAGCCCGCTGGTCCCACTGTTGTTTGAAGTGATGCCGGGATGCACCACCGTACCGATTCCGTGTTCCTGAAATCCGGTGGTGCAGTGGTTCACAGCAAGCGGGATCCGGGTACGGTTCCCTGGATGGATAGCCGGGCTCCTTCTGTGTGGAGTGTGTACTCTCGCTCTGTGTCTGTGCCGGTGTCCTTTCCAGTTTCCCGCCACGATGAATGATCCCAGTGAATGTTGGGATAGGCTAAATACAGTCCTAGACTGTCAATCACGGGTAACTCCTCCTGGACGGACCGCCAGTCCATCCCCAGAACGAGTACACCCAGGCGACCACTCCCCACATAACCCCTCTGGTGTCCCAGGGGATCGCCACGTCTTCTTCTATATAGATTACCTTCATCCTCATACCTGCCTCTTCTCCTCCTGCTCTGTGTCCAGGAGGTGCCCCGTGGTCAGCGGTGCCCCGTGGTCAGACGTGCCCCGTGGTCAGCGGTGCCCTGTGGTCAGACGTGCCCCGTGGTCAGACGTGCCCCATGGTCAGACGTGCCCCGTGGTCAGACGTGCCCCGTGGTCAGACGTGCCCTGTCTAATTAAAACAGCAGGGATGTTGTCAGCCAGTGAAGTGACCACATGAGGAAGTAGGAGAGGTAGGAGGAGGACTCTGCTCTCGGTGTCTGTCTGGACACACCGGCTCTGGTGAGCTGGTCCAATGATACAGCCCTATACTGTCCTACACTGCCAATCACAGGTAACCCCTCCTACACTGTCAGTCAATCACAGGTAACCCCTCCTACACGGTCAGTCAATCACAGGTAACTCCTCCTACATGGTCAGTCAATCACAGGTAACTCCTCCTACACTGTCAATCACAGGTAAACCCCTCCTACACTGTCAATCACAGGTAACCCCTCCTACACTGTCAATCACAGGTAACCCCTCCTACACTGTCAATCACAGGTAACCCCTCCTACACTGTCAATCACAGGTAACCCCTCCTACACTGCCAATCACAGGTAACCCCTCCTACATGGTCAGTCAATCACAAGTAACCCCTCCTACATGGTCAGTCAATCACAGGTAACGCACCTACACTGTCAGTCAATCACAGGTAACCCCTCCTACATGGTCAGTCAATTACAGGTAACCCCTCCTACACTGCCAATCACAGGTAACCCCTCCTACACTGCCAATCACAGGTAACCCCTCCTACATGGTCAGTCAATCACAAGTAACCCCTCCTACATGGTCAGTCAATCACAGGTAACGCACCTACACTGTCAGTCAATCACAGGTAACCCCTCCTACATGGTCAGTCAATTACAGGTAACCCCTCCTACACTGTCAATCACAGGTAACCCCTCCTACACTGTCAATTACAGGTAACCCCTCCTACACTGTCAATCACAGATAACCCCTCCTACACTGTTCATCACAGGTAACCCCTCCTACACGGTCAGTCCATCACAGGTAACCCCTCCTACACTGTCAGTCAATCACAGGTAACCCCTCCTACACTGTCAGTCAATCACAGGTAACCCCTCCTACATGGTCAGTCAATTACAGGTAACCCCTCCTACACTGTCAATCACAGGTAACCCCTCCTACACTGTCCATCACAGGTAACCCCTCCTACATGGTCAGTCCATCACAGGTAACCCCTCCTACACGGTCAGTCCATCACAGGTAACCCCTCCTACACGGTCTGTCCACCACAGGTAACCCCCCTACACGGTCAGTCAATCACAGGTAACCCCTCCTACACTGTTAGTCAATCACAGGTAACCCCTCCTACACGGTCAGTCAATCACAGGTAACCCCTCCTACACGGTCAGTCCATCACAGGTAACCCCTCCTACACGGTCAGTCCATCACAGGTAACCCCTCCTACATGGTCAGTCAATCACAGGTAACCCCTCCTACACGGTCAGTCCATCACAGGTAACCCCTCCTACACGGTTAGTCAAACACAAGTAACCCCTCCTACACTGTCTGGCCATCACAGGTAACCCCTCCTACACGGTCAGTCCATCACAGGTAACCCCTCTTACACGGTCAGTCCATCACAGGTAACCCCTCCTACACTGTCTGTCCATCACAGGTAACCCCTCCTACACTGTCTGTCCATCACAGGTAACCCCTCCTACATGGTCAGTCAATCACAGGTAACTCCTCCTACATGGTCAGTCAATCACAGGTAACCCTTCCTACATGGTCAGTCAATCACAGGTAACCCCTCCTACACTGTCAGTCAATCACAGGTAACCCTTCCTACATGGTCAGTCAATCACAGGTAACCCCTCCTACACTGTCTGTCAATCACAGGTAACCCTTCCTACACGGTCAGTCAATCACGGGTAACCCCTCCTGAAAAATAATTCTGCTAAAGATCCTGAATATTGGAATATTGAAAGCCGTGATCTCCAGTGGCATCAGTTCAAACCCAAAGTGACTGAAATGGTCAAATTTAACTACAAATAATTTATTTACTTTTAAATGTAATGAGAGGAAGCCAGGTCTGATAAACGCTCCAGGACTGAACACTAGAGATTACTCAACACACTCCACACTGTATGAGGTAAAGCTCATGCAGGTAGCACCATGCTAACTGGAGGAGTATAAGCTTTGGTCACTCGTTAGCTACATTAGCCTTTTAGCTCCAGTGCTAAAGCTAAAGAAGCAAACCTCAGACGCCGAACACGTCCTGGCAGACTGAGCGTGTTCAGAGTGGGCTGGGGAATCTGGGGAATCTGACTTTCGGCCCGCCGGGGCTGATGTAGCTCTTGGCTGGTGCAGTTTTTTCCAGGCCTCGTGTGTAATTGCTGCGGTGCTGCTGGTCTGTGCTAGTGACCCTGCGCTTCTGACCTTTTCATCGCCGCGGCAAAGAATAAAAAAAACATCAGAGCATCTCAACCGATTCCACCTCTGATCAAAGCCCCGCACCGCGCACTGCCGAGAGGTAGTTCCACGCGGCGGATGGCATTGTGGGAAACGAGCAGGTTGAGGGATTTGTTTATTGTGGCTGTGACGGCGTTTCACCAGCCTGGTCGTTACTGTCCGCTCGCCGGCTATGCCTGCTTCGGGAATCCATAAAAATCCCCCATTTTTCACGCTTGTTGATGTTAGCCATGACACCGCTGTCCTCCTTCCTGTTTCTTGTTTATCGTGTTTGATCTCTCTCCTCTGAGGCATACGCGGCTCTCAGCGGGAACCCAGGACATTCGGGGACAGGCAGACACGCGGGGACGGGGTCTTCTTTTGAAGGGGCCGCTCTTTAATCATGACTGCTTGAGAACGACAGAAAAGAGCAAGCTGCCGTGGACGCTGAGCGTAACTCCTCTGACTATGGGGATTAGTTTTCCAGAAGATCTGTCAGTCGTTTGTTGACAAGTCTGTCCAAAGCGGAGATCTCATGTCTCCTGGATGGTGGGGTTGGTGGAGAAGTTGGATCCGCAGTCAGGGGGTTCCTCAGGGTTCCGTACTTGGTCCCGTCTATTTGCAGACGGCTGCGTCTCTCAAATTTCTCCTGTTGCAGTTTTGGGATTAAGGTGAGAAGGGCGTATTTGGGTTCTCCCCATTCTCTTATAATGAGCTGTAAGATATACTTTATTAAATTCCTGTAAATATTCTTTATTGCTGGAACCGTATCTGTGAAGTCCCCATGTATACAGCTGTGATGAATGTGCCTGAAGCTATTTTATAGCAATGCTTCAGAGGCATGTTTATAAACTCTCTATAAAGCTCCAGTTCGGAACCGTACTTCACTCTTTTATGACTTATACACATGCAGTGACACTAGAATTCCTTTTGAATTAATAACATACCATGTATAAACACAAAGCACCTATAATACAACGTGTTATAACAGTGCCCCGGTGCCATCCGAGTGCCCCGGTGCCATCCGAGTGCCCCAGTGCCATCAGAGTGCCCCAGTGCCATCAGAGTGCTCTAGCTAATGCTAACAGCTGAGGTAATGTATTAACAGAGGTGCGAGGTTCTGGATAGTAATGCTAACAGCTGATATTAATATTACTATATTAATATTTCTACTGTATTATTATTAAAACAGTAATATTAATAGAGTACTAATGTTAGTGTTAATAATATTATAACTGTATTATGTCTACTAACGATTTTATCAGAATAATATTAATACAAAGCTAATATTAGTGTTAATAATAATAGTACTGTATTAATATTAGTACTGTTTGAATACTACAGTGCTAATATTACTGTAATATTTCTACTGTAATATGATTAACACAGTCATATTAATACAGTACTAATGTTAGTGTTAATAATATTAGTAGTGTACTAATATTAGTACTGTATTAATACTACAGTGGTAATTTTACTGTATTCATATTTCTACTGTATTATTAACGCAGTAATATGAATACAGTCCTGATGTTAGTGTTAATAATATTAGTACTGTATTAATATGTCTACTAACGATTTTATCAGAATAATATTAATACAAAGCTAATATTAGTGTTAATAATAATAGTACTGTGTGAATACTACAGTGCTAATATTACTGTAATATTTCTACTGTAATATTTCTACTGTAATATGATTAACACAGTCATATTAATACAGTACTAATGTTAGTGTTAATAATATTAGTACTGTATTAATATTAGTACTGTATTAATATTAGTACTGTATTATTAACGCAGTAATTTTAATACAGTATTAATGTTACAGTGTTAATAATATTACTGTATTATGTCTACTAATGATTTTATCAGAATAATATTAATACAAAGCTAATATTAGTGTTAATAATAATAGTACTGTGTGAATACTACAGTGCTAATATTACTGTAATATTTCTACTGTAATATGATTAACACAGTCATATTAATACAGTACTAATGTTAGTGTTAATATTAATACTGTATTAATATTTCTGCTAGTGATTTTATCACATGAATATTAATACAGTACTAATGTTAGTGTTAATAATATTAGTACTGTATTAATATTAGTACTGTATTAATACTACAGTGGTAATATTACTGTATTAACATTTCTACTGTAATATTACCACAGTAGTATTAGAACAGTACTAATGTTAGTGTTAATAATAATCGTACTGTATTAATATTAGTACTGTAATATTAACACAGTAATATTAATACAGTACTACTTAGTGTTAATATTAGTAGTACTGTATTACTATTTCTACTAGTGATTTTATCACAGTAATATTAATACAGTGCTACTATTAATATTAATAATAATACTACTGTATTATATTAGTACTGTATTAATACTACAGTGGTAACATTACTGTATTAATATTAATACAGTACTAATATTAGTGTTAATAATAATCGTACTGTATTAATATTTCTACTGTAATATTAAAACAGTAATGTTAATACAGTACTAATATTAGTGTTAATAATAATCGTACTGTATTAATATTTCTACTGTAATATTAACACAGTAATATGAATACAGTACTAGTGTTACAGTGTTAATAATATTAGTGTTATTAGTAGTGTATTATTGTTATTAGTGTATTAATATGAGATATTAGCTCATTAAGCCTGTGTTGGTGTGTTTGGGCGCGTAGCCCCGGTGCTGAACTGAAGGAAGCCTAGTGTGGTGGTGGTGCTGACGGAGAGGATGTGATTCGGGCGGAGGTGTAATGTCTTTGGGGCTGAAGCTGGGAATGTGATTAGAGGAGCGGGAGATTCCAGGAGCAGCTTTATGTTCATCCACTGAAACCTGTGACGGTGTTCAGCGTCTCCGTCTGAAGTGTGTGTGTGTGTGTGTGTGTGTGTGTGTGTGGGTGTGTGTGTGTGTGTGTGTTACCATGGCGTTCTGCTGTCTGCACCCCCAGGCGCCACTCACTGACACTCTGAGTGTTTCAGTATGGGTGTGTGTGTGTATAATGTGTATAGTGTGTGGGTGTGTGTATGGGTGTGTGTGTGTATAGTGCGTGTGTGGGGGTGGGGTGCGGTGCGTGTGTGCGGGTGTGTAATTGAGGTAATTTCTTTATTAGAGTAATAAATCATTTGCTGAACAGACATGTCACTGTGTAGCGTCTCACTCCGCCTTCACACACTGACCCACACTGACCTCACACACCACACACACACCTGCACAGTAAGCCACCCCAGCAGCACAGCTGTAATGGAGGGGGAACTTGTTATATCGGTGGGCTGCAGTGGACGAGGTGGGCCGAGAGCCGGACGCTCAGGATGGTGTTCTACTCCAGTCAGAGGTTCTAGTGTACAGGTGGAGCTATCTTCATGGTGTACTGGAGATACCCGGATGGTGTTCTACTCCAGTCCGAGGTTCTAGTGTACAGGTGGAGCTATCTTCATGGTATACTGGAGATCCCCGGATGGTGTTCTACTCCAGTCAGATGTTCTAGTGTACAGGTGGAGCTATCTTCATGGTATACTGGAGATCCCCGGATGGTGTTCTACTCCAGTCAGATGTTCTAGAGGTTCTAGAGGTTCTAGAGGTTCCGAGGTTCTAGTGTACAGGTGGAGCTATCTTCATGGTGTACTGGAGATACCCGGATGGTGTTCTACTCCAGTCAGAGGTTCTAGTGTACAGGTGGAGCTATCTTCATGGTGTACTGGAGATCCCCGGATGGTGTTCTACTCCAGTCAGATGTTCTAGAGGTTCTAGAGGTTCTAGAGGTTCCGAGGTTCTAGTGTACAGGTGGAGCTATCTTCATGGTGTACTGGAGATACCCGGATGGTGTTCTACTCCAGTCAGAGGTTCTAGTGTACAGGTGAAGCTATCTTCATGGTGTACTGGAGATCCCCGGATGGTGTTCTACTCCAGTCAGAGGTTCGGATGGTGTTCCTGGTCATGTGACTGTATTAGTATTGATTATTATTAGTAATAGAACCTCCACTCTATCTCTATCTCAGTCTAACTCTTCCCTACTTTCTTTTTCCCTGTCTCTTTTTTCTTTGTGCCTTTATTTCTTCTCTCTCTCTCTCACTGTCTCTCTCTCTCTCTCTTTTACTCTCTCTCTCTCTCTCTCTCTTACTCTCTCTCTCTCTCTCTCTCTCTCTCTCTCTCTCTCTCTCTCTCTCTCTCTCTCTCTCTCTCTCTCTCTCTCTCTCTCTCTCTCTCTCTCTCTCTCTGTGTCAAACACTGGCTGGTTTATGAGGTGCGACGGCATGGACGGTGTGAGCGGGCGGATTACAAAACGAGAAACTGGAGAGAAAACATCCTTTTTTCATTTTGAGCGGAAGAGAAAAGCACATTTCTGGGACTCGACAGACACACCTCACAGAACAGCAGATCATACGAGAGAGAGAGAGAGAGAGAGATGGAGATGGAGGGAGAGAGAGAGAGAGAGGGAGAGAGGGAGGATGTAGGTCATGAAGTAAAAGAAAGCGCTCATGTAGCGTCGCCTGTTTGAAGCTAACTCTTCTATCTGGTGTCTTTCTCTCCGCTGCAGTCTATTTTCAGTGTATCCAGACTCTGTAAAGTGTTGGTGAACAACTTTGATCAAACAGTTAGTCTGGAGTTCTCCTCCAACTCCGGCAGCTGTTCCACCTGACGGCCAATTACAGCACCTGCTCTTCAGACCAGGTTTCCTATAGGAGCTCAAATAGGCCTGTTCAGTTTGGCACTGTGTCGTTAGCTCAGACTGCTAGTGTCTGATTAGTCCATCTAGGGTGTCCGATTAGTGTGGCTAGGGTGTCCGATTAGTCCGGCTAGGGTGTCCGATTAGTCCGGCTAGGGTGTTCGATTAGTCGGGCTAGGGTGTCTGATTAGTCGGGCTAGGGTGTCTGATTAGTCGGGCTAGGGTGTCCGATTAGTGTGGCTAGGGTGTCCGATTAGTCCGGCTAGGGTGTCCGATTAGTCCGGCTAGGGTGTCTGATTAGTCCGGCTAGGGTGTTCGATTAGTTGGGCTAGGGTGTTCGATTAGTTGGGCTAGGGTGTCAGATTAGTCCGGCTAGGGAGTCCGATTAGTCCGGCTAGGGAGTCCGATTAGTCCGGCTAGGGTGTTCGATTAGTCCGGCTAGGGTGTTCGATTAGTCGGGCTAGGGTGTCTGATTAGTCCGGCTAGGGTGTCCGATTAGTCTGGCTAGGGTGTTCGATTAGTCCGGCTAGGGTGTTCGATTAGTCGGGCTAGGGTGTCAGATTAGTCCGGCTAGGGAGTTCGATTAGTCGGGCTAGGGAGTCCGATTAGAATGGCTAGGGAGTCCGATTAGTCCGGCTAGGGAGTCCGATTAGACCGGCTAGGGAGTCCGATTAGAATGGCTAGGGAGTCCGATTAGTCCGGCTAGGGAGTCCGATTAGTCCGGCTAGGGAGTCCGATTAGTCCGGCTAGGGAGTCCGATTAGTCCGGCTAGGGAGTCCGATTAGTCCGGCTAGGGAGTCCGATTAGTCCGGCTAGGGTGTCTGATTTAATCTGGCTAGGGTGTCTGATTAGTACAGCTAGGGTGTCTGATTAGTACGGCTAGGGTGTTCGTTTAGTCCGCCTAGGGTGTCTGATTAGTCCACCTAGGGTGTCTGATTAGTCCACCTAGGGTGTCTGATTAGTCCACCTAGGGTGTCTGATTAGTCCGCCTAGGGTGTCCGATTAGTCCGCCTACAATGTCCGATTAGTCCGCCTAGGGCGTCTGATTAGTCTGCCTAGGGCGTCTGATTAGTCTGCCTAGGGTGTCCGATTAGTCCGCCTACGGTGTCCGATTATTCCTCCTAGGGTGTCTGATTAGGCCGGCTAGGGTGTCCGATTAGGCCGGCTAGGGTGTCTGTAACTCAGTGCTAAAGCGACTGTAATTCTGTCTGTTGTTCAGCAACTGACATTGCTATAGTGGCTGTTATTCCTGCTGTCTGTACCTCAGTGCTAAAGTGACTGTACTTCTGTCTGTTGTTCAGTAACTGACAGTGCTGCAGTGGCTGTTATTCCTGCTGTCTGTAACTCAGTGCTAAAGCGACTGTAATTCTGTCTGTTGTTCAGTAACTGACAGTGCTATAGCATCTGTTATTCCTGCTGTCTGTAACTCAGTGCTAAAGAGACTGTAATTCTGTCTGTTGTTCAGTAACTGACAGTGCTATAGTGGCTGTTATTCCTACTGTCTGTGCCTCAGTGCTAAAGCGACTGTAATTCTGTCTGTTGTTCAGTAACTGACAGTGCTATAGTGGCTGTTATTCCTACTGTCTGTGCCTCAGTGCTAAAGCGACTGTAGTTCTGTCTGTTGTTCAGTAACTGACAGTGCTATAGTGGCTGTTATTCCTACTGTCTGTGCCTCAGTGCTAAAGCGACTGTAGTTCTGTCTGTTGTTCAGTAACTGACAGTGCTATAACGTCTGTTATTCCTGCTGTCTGTGACTCGTAGTGCTATAGTGTCTAATGTATATTTCAGTAATGTCTGTACTTCGCACTGCTACACTGTGTAAGTTACTGTTACGGTGTAGTCCATGCTGCCGTAGTATCTGTCTGTTGTTGAGTCTGTAGTTTAACCTGTTGTAGTTCCTCTCCCACGCTCCTCACCTCAGTAAATATATTGGAATAGGTTTGATCTGTGACTCTGCCGGCGCTCGGCGTGAATGGTCCTTTGTGGAACTTTAAGCCCGTTTAAGAGGTGAGGATATCGCGGTGCTATGGGTTCTCTGAAGCTGTTTGTGTAGAGGATGTGTTGGGTTATTTGCAGTCAGAAGATCCGCCTGTAATTCCAGGGCTAATAAAGGGTTGTTGTTTGGTCCTGAGCCGTAAGTGGCAGGTTTATCTTCCAGCAGCGTGTGACTGAGATCAGCTGCTGTTAAAATATGTCAACTGCAATCTGGGGCTGAAATATGGGACAGAAATGTTTGGAGTGTGGAACGCCCGCACTCAGCCACGCTTCTGTGCCTCTGTTCTATCTTTAGTCTCTTCTCTGAGCTGTAGTTAGCTGCTTCTTCACCGGCTTCTATTCCAGTTCTCTCTCTTCCTTTCTTCTGTTTTCTGTAGGGCTTCTTTTATCTGCTGGCTTTGTTTGGATTGTAGGTTTGGTTTAGTTTAATTTGGTTTCTAAGTTTAGTTCAATTTGGTTTGTAGGTTTAGTTCAATTAGTTTTTTAGGTTTGGTTCAAGTTTGGTTAAATTTGGTTTCATTTGTTTCAGTTTGGTTGTAGGTTTGGCTAAATATAGTTTTGTTTGGTTGTAGGTTTGGTTTCAGTTGTTTGTAGGTTTGGTGCAATTTGGTTTGTAAGTTTAGTTTCATTTGGTTCAGCTTGGTTTGTAAGTTTGGTCCAATTTTGTTTTTAGATTTGGTTTAGTTTTTGTTTTTTAGGTTTGGTTCAAAATGGTTTGTAAGTTTAGTTTCATTTGGTTTAGTTTGCGAGTTTGGTTAAATATGGTTTTGCTTCAGTTTGGTTTCAGTTGTTTGTAGGTTTGGTTTTTTATTCAGAGTTACATACTTTGTTAGGTTTGGTTAAATATGGTTTGTAAGTTTGGTTAAATTTGGTTTCAGTTGTTTGTAAGTTTGGTTAAATTTGGTTTGTAAGTTTGGTTTGTAAGTTTGGTTAAATATGGTTTGTGAGTTTGGTTAAATATGGTTTGTAAGTTTGGTTAAATATGGTTTGTAAGTTTGGTTAAATATGGTTTGTAAGTTTGGTTAAATATGGTTTGTAAGTTTGGTTAAATATGGTTTGTAAGTTTGGTTCAGTTTGGTTTCAGTTGTTTGTAAGTTTGGTTCAGTTTGGTTTCAGTTGTTTAAGTTTGGTTAAATAGGGTTTGTAAGTTTGGTTAAATAGGGTTTGTAAGTTTGGTTAAATAGGGTTTGTAAGTTTGGTTAAATGTGGTTTGTAAGTTTGGTTAAATATGGTTTGTAAGTTTGGTTAAATATGGTTTGTAAGTTTGGTTAAATATGGTTTGTAAGTTTGGTTAAATAGGGTTTGTAAGTTTGGTTAAATAGGGTTTGTAAGTTTGGTTAAATAGGGTTTGTAAG
>JAMWET010001463.1:0-66457 GCA_024036415.1 Prochilodus magdalenae | reverse complement strand
AGCTCATATAAGCTGCGCAGTCTCTCCATCTGCACACACAGAGGTTTTATTAAAGAGAAGGAGAAACGGTAGAATCTGCTGGCCAGTCTTTTTAGAGGAATACTCCAGCCTCGGTCGACTGGACGCCCTGGTGTCATACGTCTTAGCATCACCCGCTAATACTGTAAAGCCAGTTTACTGTGTTTCTGTTCTTTTCATAAATATGGAGAACAATATACAATACAGATCTGGAAAAGGTAATGACCCAGGTGAAAACCAACAGCGTGTTCCTTTAATCATCTGCATAGAGCTATTTAAATAATTTCTGCAGAAACAGCAGACGCCTATCAGGCCCAACAGCCCTCGGGGTTGGGAATGATAGTCCTGTGGTGACGCTCGCTGCATTAAATGTGGACTCCGGCTCAATTATGCAAGCTCAAATGATCAAAGTAATCAGCCATCTCTCTGCAGCTGAGCAATCATCAAACATGATCTTCACGCCTCAGTGCTGAACACACTCCATTAGATGTGTTAAGTACATGTGAGGAATGTTCGGCTCATATTTAGTGCATTATAATAACATTCAGTGTCACTCCACCGAAGGGCCGCATTCAGAATCCGACATTACATGAACATCCAGGGCCGTAAGTATTTGGACGGTGATACAGGGTCCACAGTTCTGCCTCTGGATACCAACATGGTGGATTTTAAATGAAGCTCCAGGGTGTGATATGTGACTTTCAGGGGGTTTAACAAAATGGCTGGAGTTCCCAAAAAGTCTAACTTCAATCCACATCCTGATACTGTGCTGGAGTGCAGAGGCAGAACTGCGAAAACTGGGCCAACTGGGTCAAATACCTTTGGGGCCGACAGACGAATGAGTGATATTTTCAAATCGCAGGAGATGCTATTAATATTATAGCTTATATTATCAACTATCTACTCCGATCATATGTAGGAAGCCGTAGCGTGGAGCTTGTGAGCCAACTATGGATGTATTAGACCCATCAAAATCATCACAACTCTAATCAACAGCCAGAACGTCTGGTGAGTGAACTAGCTGTGTTAAAGCCTCAAGCCAACATCAGTGGACACCTTAAGTCTTTGAGGACTACAAGCGAGACGGCTTTTATTTTATAGGACAATGATATTATCAATATTTTGACCAGAAAAATCACAATTAGATATTTTGATTAAATCGTATATTAAATTGTTCAGCCCGAGCTTATTATTCATCACTAGTTAATGTACAGGCCCCTGTTGTCCATTTGACCTCAGTGGACTGTACAGTGGACTGCTGGAGTAAGTCGTTATAATTCTCCACACAGGTTTTAAACAGGTGTTGTGAATTTGCACCTGTTTGATTCTAAATTTCTTGTAAAAAAAGTGATGTGTTGTTATTATTGTCTATATTAGGGCATATTAAATTCCTCCAGTTGGTGCATTTTCATTAAGAATCATAATCGAATCAAAATTAGACATATCTGAGGAAATTATTTCAAGTTTAATTCACAAACCACTGAAAGAGAGGCCAAAAAAAAGTACTCCACCAAAACGTAACCTGACACTGAAAGCACAAACCCACAGAAGGCAACTGAAACCGAAGGCACCCCGACGCAGCTCAGTCCTCAAGCCTTCCTCTGCTTCAGCATGGCCAAGTACATGCCCAGAGACTTCTGGATGGAGTCCTTGGTGATGAAACTGACGAAGTTTTTAATGTCAGCTTCTCTGTTCGACACCAATTTGTCTATGGTGGGCTTCCTCATCATAGACTTGCTTATCTGCCGGGCATGATCTGTGGACAGAACGCATTACCACACTGTCAACACCGATAATTCAGCTTTCAGCTTCCTGTCAATCAAAGGCAGAGCTAGCGACCAGCCTGACCTGGGAGGGCGAACCATTTCATCATAGTCTCGGAGGCCGTGCTGAGAACTTTATCCTCAGGGACCAGCTGGTCCACTAGGCCGATCTTCAGGGCGTCGGTGGGGTTGTACATCAGGCCAAACTGAAGGGACAGCTCTGTTGTTCTATTGCCCACAGTGTTCGCCATAGTGTCCTTGAACCTGAGACGAGTACCAAAGCCAAAAGTTTGTCTCTGCACATTTCAAGTTTGACTTCAAGGTGTGCAAAGTGACACGCAGCCCACGGGACGCAGCCCACGGGACGCAGCCCACGGGACGCAGCCCACGGGACGCAGCCCACGGGACGCTGTTGGCTGGACAGTTTTGGATGGTGTAAGCTTCTCAGTCCAGCAGTGACACTGAGGTGTCCAGCAGCACTGCTGTGTCTGATCCACTCGCACCACACACACTAACACACCACCACCACGTCAGTGTCACTGCGGTGCTGAGAATGATCCACCACCCACATCATACCTGCTCTGGGTGGTCCTGTGGGGGTCCTGACCATTGAAGAACAGGGTGTATACATGGCTGTATTCCAGCCACAGGCTACACTCACCAGAATGGTGCAACTATGCCAAGCTGTGTCTCGTTGAGGCCTATACTGTAGCGAGGGTTGTCGGCCATGATCCTGTAGTCGCAGCACATCGACATCAAACAGCCTCCTGCAGGACTGGCACCCTAAACAAACACAGACCAGAGCTATATAATCATATCCGTGTCAACAAGCATCTCCTAAAGTTGTCTAGATTTGACTGCTGTTACAAACTGGTATTTGGTGATGGCATTTTACTGCACTTGAGAATTAGGCTTAGGTGCCTGTAATTTATTCACTTGATTATTAATTATCTGCACAATGTTGTTATCATTTCAGGACGTTTGGTCTGATCGGGAAGGATGTACACCGCTTTTTGATCCGACCTACTGTTTCTGGAAATTCCGAACTCAGACACTTACCTTACACACTGTATATAAGCGCACTTCCCATGTTATTATTTATTTTTTTATTCTGCAAACTATTTTCACACATGCTGCTCTCACAACACACACAAACTATAACTGTACTCTCCCTGTATACTATACTGATAATCTTAACATCTGTACTGTCTTCCACTCCACTGTCCATAACTGGACATATCATACACAGCATCACACGCTATGGTTACTTTCCTGCATGTTAATGTAAATAATATGGTTTCTGCATCTCTGGTTCGTTGGTATCTCTATTTCATTGGCTCTATATGAAATTTTATGTAATCGAACCTGAAAATACGTGCCACTGATATACAACATATAAACCAGATACGACACCACCTATAAATCTGACATATGCTAACCATACACTAGAAGACTTCGAAAAGGCATTTAATAGACTAAAGTCTGACACCCTCTCACATCTAAAGACACGCCACAGACCTTGTAGTCACAGACTATGATTTAGCAAAAACTGGGGATCTTGCAGAGTCACTATACACAAGACTGCGACTAGATTTTGAGATTATTTCCCATCATGCTCGCTGGTAGGCTAATGTAATGCAAGTGCTGAAGCCCTCTAAATCCCCGGGGCTAACGCGAGCCCGAGTCATGGGCCCGAGACACGTAAACACATTCAGGAGTTCATTAACACGCAGAGCTAACTACAGTGTGTAGGCCAGTTCGGCAGTGTTTTAGCTGGCTAGCTAGTTAGCTTTAGCATAGCATTACTACCTATTGTTACAAGATAGGATAACGCAAACAAAGCTTTAACACGTCAGTGATTTAGAGTCGGACTGTTTACTGCACATCTCTGCGCGTTAATGAACTCCTGGATGTGTTTACGTTTGTGACGTCTCGGGCCCATGACTCGGGCTTGCATTAGCCCCGGTGATTTTGAGGGCTTCAGCAGTTTCTGTCCACCTTTTTTCCTTTTCCAGTCTGTCGTGGTAGAAATGGGAAGATACGTCACAGAGGCACTCTGGTTCACTCCACAGCTCCACCAGCCTCTCCTCTTTTTGAACAGTTCAGGAGAACCGCGGTTTCCGAGCCCTCGCCAGACTCCCCTACATGTCGAATCTCTGCCAGACATTCCTGTGCTTGGCTCGCGGCGTTCCAGTTTGGAGCTGAAAAGAGCTCTCCGATTGGATGTCAACAATGTTTATGTCACTATTTGCGTGAGCCAAGACCTACGACTACGATTAAACCCGGTTGATTTTATCGGAATGCCAGGACGAGAAACAGGGTGACTTAAACCTGCAGTCCTGACCACCTTACACTGAACGATCAAGATGAAGGGCGCCCGACGCAACTCTAGCATGACTCTCATGATTTTGTTCCAACGTTTGAAATTTATCTGTGACAGTAAAATCGTTGAAGAGTCGTTTGGTGTACGGTCAGCATTAGTCACACTGACTTTAAATCAGATTTGACCTTCCTGTCTAGACAAGGGCTTTTTAAAGTCAGCGCTCAGCAGCACTAGCTCTGTTCACATCCTGCGTCGCACTGTTTAGAGAAGACTACTCACACTAATGCCTGCGATCACAATCTTGCTACAGCCGTACAGCTTCAGCCACATGTCCTGCACAGCCTTCCAAAACTCCTCGCAGTGTTCCGGGCTCTTCGCGTACATGTCCAGGATGTCCAGGCCCGCGGAGAAAATCTTCGGGACTGCCTGCATGGAAATCAGTGTGAGAACAGGTGTACACAATGCTTAGCCCTACATGCTTCAACATTAAGGATGAGGTTCTGTGTGCTAGGGACTTTTACATGCTCTTCCCAAAGAAACATTCCTTCAGGTTGCCAGCTTGGACAAGTTTCCCACAGCGATGGCAAAAACCCTAATGACCCCGAACATTCTGACCTACCAAAATAATGGAAAGCAGGTTATAACAGTTGTAACATCATTACCATCTAAAGGTGCCATAGACCATACAGCTCAATGTAGACTGTGATGGTGTAATGAGGAGAGTTCAGTACCTAGAACCCACATACCGTGACCCTCAAACAAATTTCAAATACAAATCCTGCATTTACAAAAGAGGACGGGAAAACAGGCCAATTCCAAAATCCTAAACTGTAACGGAGCAGGCTCAATATTTACACCGCCAACATTTACATACAACCACTACTGAGCTACAGAACCAACACAGTGGACTGTGTGGAGAACTCCAGTGTTCCAGTGGGAAGGGGATGTTGTCACTTTTTACTCCACCTTCCCAAGGATGGTACATGGTCAATGGTACATGGTGGATGTTCCTCTTCATACCAGGCTGAAGTTGCTTCCTATTCCAATGTTCCACCGGTCCACCTTAAATACTGCAGTTTGCACCGTGGCCAGAACATAACTGTGGTACCATTTAAGGTGGGATGGAACAGAAGAACAGGAACCTCAGCTCCCACATCTTTAACAGGATCCCGGAACACCTTTAATCCTGCAGTCTGCACATTCCACTCCGGACTGTTTCCCAAACCTCTCTGGGCAATATGGAGTAGCTCCGCTCAGCGTCTGACCCTGAGGAGACTGAAGAGAGGAGCAGCTCCACCTTTATTAGCACCACCACCCCAACAGCAGCCTGTAAGTAGCAGCCATGCTGTGTGATTGTATCCGTGTGTGCCGGTTGGAGCAGATCATCTTAAACTGAGAGCTCCATAGTGAGGATCAACTTTAATCTACTGTGTGTTGGTGTCCAGATGGAGCCAGTAGCTAGCATAGCTAACGTTAGCTACTAGCATTAGCTCCAAGCTAACTACTGTTGAATAACTACTGAATTAATGCATTCGATGCCACCTTGAAATAATTATCCACTTATGATGTGAAATGAATAATTATGGCTGCGCATTGCAAAGCACTGAATTGACCCGCACTCGTTCGTTTCTCTTTCTTTTCGCATCCCTTTTTCCGCCCATAGAGAATGAATGGGATGAAACAATACCCTACTTCCGCTCGACCTAGAGACATGATACCGGATACACTGGCTCGGGGCGCAGCAGGAATGCAGTGTTGGATTGACCCGCACTCGTCCGTTTCTCCTTTTTTCCCCGCATCCCTCGTTCCTCCCTTAGAGTCCCAGCCATTTTTGGACCCACCTAAAGCTGGCTGTTTCCTTCGCCCGAGAGGCACGACACTTAACCTACACACTAAAGGCAGTCCCCCAAACACTAATCCATAGGCCATACTGACCCGCACTCCTCTATCTATCGTTTATTCATCCCTCATTACTCCCATAGAGTACCAGTCATTTTTGACCCACACCAAGCAGTAATGTTTCCGTTCGCCCGAGAGCCACCAAACTTCACGTACTCACTAAGAGCAGATCCCCAAACGCTAATCCACACCGACCCGCACGCGTTTACTCATCCCTTGTTTCTCACCGAGCAAGTTGCGCAACCATCCCACATTTCCTTCAGGAAATGCACTTTCCCAGTTAATAATATACTCCAAACTTTTACATTTTGACTCATCAGAGATTTTTGCCAGCATTCAAGCTGGCCCAAGTTTACAACAGTATGAAAGAAGCAAACTGGTTAAAGCACAGAGAGGCCAATTCATCTCTCTCTTGAGACTTACAGAGGTCAGGATAACTCCTCTGCAGCTCTTGTCAAGTTCAAGCTTCTCTAAATTGATGGAAAACTCCGTCAGGAAGTCCAGACTCATGCTGTTGACTGGAGGACTCTGGAACTTTACCACAGCAATGCCTGTGCACAAACATCAGAAAACAAATATAGACATAACAGCAATACACTGTGACTTTCAGAGCTTCAATCTAATCAATACAAACTCAGTTTAACATGAAGATTAATCCCACCTGAACAACATTCTGTAGTATTCTATACGCTTCAGTGGCACTACAATGTAACTGCTGCACTGTTTAAGGTGGGACGGAAATTTCCAAAAAAGTAACTTTAGATTAAATACAAACGTTTCAAGATCAAAGACATTCCATGTTTTTACTTGAAGCTTTCCTAAACCTTGCTTTAGTCTCACAATAACTCAATATTAGACTAATATTTAATATAAATAGTTAATAATAAGATCACTGGACAACAAACTCTTGTGTGTTTAAGGTGGTAGTAACTCCAGGCTCCTGTAGATGGCGCAGCACGAGGATGACAAGGCTATAAACCCCTGTGGGGTGTGAGTGACGGGATCCATAGATTGGGAGGAGGTGCTACAGTGCAGGGAATGTCTCGTTCCATGTGTGGAAAATGGCTCCAGAGCAGATGTTAATGATTGGCTAAAAGGAGGGACTGCATGTGGGCGTGGCCAAAGACTATAGTGTGAAGGAAGTAGCTGAATCTGCAGGTGTGTGGAAGCGTACGGTCATACGGGTCTACCAGCAGTGGATACAATCCCAGCCTACAGGGAATTCTCCTCGGGATTGGGCCAGGGAAAGCATCCACCAAATCTGGACCAGCTGACCAGTTCTTTGATGTGAGAGTGTCTGAACACTGAAGTGGCTACATCCAGAACCTCGTCCAGTACATGCCCTATCCTGTGCCAGCTGTTACTGGAGGGATTACAGGTGTTAGGTACGATTCAGTCACAGGGGGCTTGTTTTTGGTTTTTGGAGTTGTTTAATAGAATTATTTTTAAATATTTTGATTAATTTTATGATGTTTTTATTAAAAGTGAAAGAATTAAAGAACTGAAGTGCTGAATATTTTGGACATCCAAAAGTCGTTTGTTTAATACGTGCATCTCTAGCATTCGAGCTTTAATATACGAGTGCCTGACGCTGAAGCAGCTGGCTGAGCGAGGAGCGCTGCAAACTGTAATCCAGCTAGTCTAATTGCTAGGCTAAATGTTAATGGCCTCCCCCAAGAGACTGGCTGTTTCTACCACTCTCTTCCCTCCGTATAACCATCTCGTGTTGCTGTTTTACAATAAACGGGCCTAATTACCTTTGACTGTAGCTCATGTTTGAAGAGCTAAGGGAATCAGCACGTCTGCATGTCAGGCTACCTGGATTTACGAGCTCCCCAGTTTAACAGAAATACCTCAGAAAGAATGTAGCTCACCACCCAAATATAACCTTGATGGCCACACACTGGCCACACACTGCCAACTAATGATGGGCTTGGGAACTGAGGGAAGATCCATTAGGTCCTACCGGAACTGCTATCCAGGTCCACCTTGATTTTGGACGATGTTGATGAATTTCTTCTGTTGGAGCCATCGCATGACGAAGCATAGACTCTGCCGTGTCCACTGCTTGCAGAGAGCAGGGACTGAGACCCTAGGAGAGATTCAAGAGAAGAGAGACACTTAAAATTCCAACTGAGTAAACATGACTTTGCCTAAGCCCTTTATGAGCTGGATTCGTTTTGTGAGCGGAATGGTAATGGAATTGTCCGGTAATGGAATCTCTGACCTGACTGGCTGATTCGTAGAGGATAAAGACTCTGGAATTTCCCCAGATAACCGAAACGGCACAGACTAGCATGAGGCCTGTAATGTGGGTTCTTCTAATGCGGCCCAACCAGGCAGAAAATGGACTGGGTTGCTCGACGTGAGTTTAATTATCCTTCTCTTTGTAAATCGGCCATCACCAAATATTTTACATTTATTATATTACAGAGATGTAGATCTGAATAAGACGACTATTACTGAAGGAGGTCCATGTAGTGCCCTGTGCCCTCAGCTCCACAGCTTCAAGGGTTTCTCATGTTTAGAATATACACCCCATTTCTAAACGTCTGTAGACTCCCCCTCAGTCTGCACCTAGGACATCCAGCTCACTGCAGACCTGTGGGCTGGAGGGTTATATAGCCTGCCCCAAGAATAGGGTAGAAGTGTGGTTTCTGGAGTAACAGAGCTGTGGTGATCCAGTACCTCCACTGTCCATACAGGACACTCTGCAGTCCCTCTGTTTCTCTGTGTACTGTATTACCCTGTTCTTCAATGGTCAGGACCCCCACAGGACCACCACAGAGCAGGTATGATGTGGGTGGTGGATCATTCTCAGCACTGCAGTGACACTGACGTGGTGGTGGTGTGGTAGTGTGGGTGGTGCTGGTGTGAGTGGATCAGACACAGCAGTGCTGCTGGAGTGTTTAGACACTGTGTCCACTCACTGTCCACTCTATTAGACACTCCTACCTTGCTGCTCCACCTTGTAGATGGACAGTCAGAGACGATAGCTCATCTGCTGCTGCACAGTGCAGTGTTGGCCATCCTCTAGTCTCTCATCGGTGGGCACAGGACGCCGCTCACAGGACGCCACCCACAGTTTTGGTTGGTGGGTTCTCGGTCCAGCAGTGGCACTGAGGTGTCCACTCACACCACCAAGTCGGTGTCACTGCAGTGCTGACAATGACCCATCACCCACATCATACCTGCTCTGTGGGGGTCCTGCCCATTGAAGAACAGGGTAATACAGTATACAGAGAAACAGACGGACTACAGTCTGGACCTGTACACCTACAGAGTGTCCTATACGGTCAGGGGAGATTATAAAATGGGCAGTGAGTGTGGATACAAGGAGTTGAGCCTAATTAAGTGGTCTTTGGGTGTTGCACCATTTAAGGTGGAACATTTAAGGTGGAACAGGTCATTAGAACAGGAAGCTAACTTCAGCTCCGTGCTCGGTCTTGGTATTGGTATTGGCAAAATACCGTGCCCCACAGATCCTGCTGGGAGCTATCAAGCAAAACGCGTCCAGGATCAAGTGAAACGGCTTCTAGTCTCTGAAACGAGCCAGTTAAAGCCCCCCCAAACGGCTAGCCGATTCGGCTAACAGCTCAACTCCTGCAGAGATCTCCTCAGAGGACAGCTCGGCTGACCTTTGCTCGACTTTTTCACGGGACCGTTTGGAACCGTTTCCCATGAGTTAAATCATACAGCAGCACTAAAAACCCGAAGATAAAGTTACAACAAATCCACCAAATGAGAACTTTAGCCTGACGTACCAGAGAACGTAAGTCTCGCCGCTCGCCTCAGCACAGTGGCCATCTCTGTCAACAGTCAGCAGCAGCCTGGTGACGTCGGCGAAAGAAGGGCGTGTACTCGAAGACGATAGGACCACACGTCCGTCATTGATCCCAACAGCCAATCATCAACGAGCACTGAGTTTAAACGGCACTGTGATTGACCGTGACAACAGCCTGTACTATACGATAAAATGAATGATCTGACAGAATAATTGATTATTTAATAGGATAAATAAAAGACAAAATCATGAAAAAATCATATACAAAAATACAGACAAAAATAGAGACGAAGAAGTGTGTTTGTATTTTGTACACTTAACAACAATTTCCAAAAAATAAATAAATATTTGCTCTTACATATTTGGGTCACACTAAAGAGAAAAGAAGTCACTTTATTACATTTTGGCCCTGCTAGAGCTGCCCCAGTCTGCTGTGAGTGTTGTTACTCCTAAGGGTGGCGTAGAACTAATTTATTTATTGAGTATTTTAATTGTTCTCCGATGTTCTACATGTAATTTATATGATCTGATTTTCAGACTGAATGTCTGACTGTCTACTCCACTACATTACAGCCAGATTTGTCTTTTCTTTCCAGCTTATGTGTGTAAAAACATGTAACATAACAACAAAAAATGAAACTAGCTTATTCATGGATTATTAGCATCCATGGAAATGTCCATTACAGCAGGATGGGGTTAATATGATGGGGAAACATATTGATGTTTCATTAAACCTGAACTTATAAGTATGTTCCAAATACTTTTTAAACCGAATATTTACTTGTTTACAAAAAGTTATTTTCCAAAGGTTATTATATGGTTCTAGCTAATGGAACCTGTTCTCCTTCAGTGTTCTGTGCTGATGATGATGTGAATAGACATCAGTGTCAGACTAATGAATGAGCTTCCATACTTAAGTACATCTGAAGGTACATACTTTAGTACTGTTAATCCAGTGGAGGACTAAAGGGAGGAACTGACACCGACACTGGAGCAGTTTACCTTGGGGGTCTACTTTAACTCAGGTACATGGTGTACTTCGTCCCCCGCTGCCCTTTTTTAGATGAGCTCTGCTCTGATTGGCTGGTTTACAGTGAGACACTACTTGTTGCCCTGTATAGTATTCGCTGTCTGGTGTATTTATGTTCTGTTGATGTATGTACTGTATGATCTGCCCTCTGTATAGTCCTGTACATTGTGCTGCTGTTGAGTGTTGCACCATGAGGCCTGAAGAGCCAGTTCATTCCAATGTACACAAGCTGTATGGTGACGGAGTGGCTCCCTGCCTTCCGCTCTTTAAAGTGCTGATAGGCTCCCTGTAACCCATAAGGATAAGTGATGTAGAAGATGGATGGATGGGTGGAATAAACACCTTCATAGGCACTTTGGAGGCAGTGTTGCAAAAAAAAAATTTAAATTATTAAAAAAAAGATTATATTTAATAGGCACATGGCGGCACGGTGGGTGGCACTGTGGCGATCAGACGGGCCTGTGTTCAGGTTGGTTCGTCTGAGGTCCTTTCTTGTGTGGGCATGTTCTCCCCGTGTAAGTGTGTGGTTTCCTCCAGGTGCTCCGGTTTCCTCCCACCATCCAAACACATGCAGTGAGACGTTTTTGCCCCTCTAGGTCTGTGTGAAGGAGTGTCCACCCTGTGATGAACTGGCAGCCTTTCCAGGGAGCTTCCTACCTTCTGCCCACTGAGCCCTGGGACGGACTCCAGCATGCCCCAGAGGGATAAGCAGCTCGGAGATGAATGAATGAACTCACTAGAGATAAATGGAAGGTCTCTGACTTTTGCACAGCGCTGCAGCAGTGAACTGAAGAATCAAGATTAGGCAGGCACAGAGAGTAAGGTACGGATTAAGACAAGCTTTATTGATCGACTTTATTTCCTAAAAAAACGCAAGATGCATGAAAAGATGTACAGTGAATCTCTAACTACCATATTCTATTGAATTTGAATCACAAGCCGAATACCAGACTGTCCCCGCTGTCATGTCCCACAGGTAACGATGGAGCGCCATGACAAGGCTGTAAAAAAGGTAACATGCAGTATACAGATATCCAAGATCACATCTAGTTATGAAAATAAGTACAAGATCACATCCATATTCCTCCTAGAAAAACATACGAGGCCAAGGGGGACGGGGGCCAGGAGGGGCCCCAGGGGATGGGGGCCAGGAGGGGCCCCAGGGGATGGGGGCCAGGAGGGGCCCGGGGGGTGCTTTCTTTTGCTTAAGGTACATTTTAGTAGTCTACTCGTCTTTCGACTGTGGAGTCACACAGTTATCACTTACAAAATGTATTCAGCCTGTTCTCTTCTTAACCCTCTCTGTCCCGGGGGACAGGTCAGAAGTAGCCTCATACCTTATCATGGCATTGCACATGCATCTTAATAGGGATGCACCGGTCCGATATTATCAATAGTATCGGGTATCGAGTCCTGATATTAACCGAATTAGCTGGACTCGATATCGTTAATTTGGCTGATCCATAAAGTTGGTCCATTCGCTATCACTGATTCATGATACGCCGTACCAGGTTGGTGGCGGTAGAAAACGGGAACAACTCCATGGAGCGAGTCAGCTGGATGGAGGAATTCTGTTGTAGTACAGTAATGCTTAAATCAGTCCTGATGCTTTAAGTCATTTGGTATCAGGTATCGACCAATACACCAAGCTTGTATCGGCATCGGAACTGAAGAATCGGATCGGTGCATCCCTAGCTCTTAAGTCCTCAGTGTGAAGCTTCACAGCTTGGCACTGTTATTCCGAGTGTCTGAAAGCACAGAGAGGTACGTACAGAAGTAAACGTAGAAGTGGGGGGTCACTTTGGAATTTATTCATATGGCAAGCACAAAACCAGAGCTGTCTTTTCGTTATCACTGCAGAAATGAGATATGAGAGGCCCAAATATGAAAGCTAACAGAAAAGCTAAGACGCTCTGGAAGCGAGGGTGATGTTTGACAGTAACCAGAAAAGCTCGGGAACAACTCTGGCACGAGCGACACATAGCACACGTCACTTTGTCAAGGTCAGCGCAGAGGGTTAAAGGAATGCTCCAGCGTCTTTCAGCCTCGAATACTCTGAGAACCGGGGATTTGGGGTGCTATTACTTATTTACGGGTTAGCATTTTTCAGCGAGCATGCATTTCACCATTCCGAAATATGAGCATCAATCTCAAGATCAGTCCATCATCAGTCCTGCCTCTTTGGTAATCGTGCCAGGGCTGAGTTGTTTTCGCCCATAACCAGCAAATTCACAGATGTGGCTAACTAGCATCCATGCTAATGGACGTGAAGGGCCTGGGGGACTGGAGGACATGACGGCAGATGCTATGTTAGGAAGTTTATTGGTCCTACAACGGAAATTTGCTGGCTATAAAAATACCCAGTCTGGGGGAGATACAGCACTGCCCGCTGAGCAGCGCCACCTGGTGACGGGAGGGGGGATAAAAGCCAACATGGACGTCCAGTATAAATACTTTATATTTCTCATATTATGTAACGGGTTGGTGAGTCGGGTACTGACCGGACTGAAAAGCGCTGAAGCGTTCCTTTAATCTCCTGCTAAACCCCGCAGAGTCAGTACAGAAGCCACTGCACGATCATTTCACACTCACGCATGCACCGTTCTGCTCTGAAGCTCCGGAAAGAACCTTAAATGCGAAGGATACGGACGTCATAGTACATACATTTACAGTTCAAAACACGAACTAACCTGAGAGCACAGGCGCGAGGAATTGTGTCTGTCGTTTATACAGCTGATAATCATGTTCTTTAGGAAATTCACCTCCTCTAATATCCTGCGAGTTGTCGTATATACGTATTTCCCTACCATCCCTTGGACCCTAATAATTCCGTACTGTATAGTCCTATTGGAGCTGGATTTATTTCTCCTGGGCAGGCTCTGTAATGGAAGTGATTACGGACGAGACCTGTGATCCCGATATGAAACTGCAGCCTGAGTAGCTTTACAGTCTGAGTGTAATAACTGAGGAGCGAATGGTCCTCTGGAACCCGGAGCGCTCTCGGTGATAGATTCCAATCCACATTACCGCTAACGGAATAACACAACCTGCTGTGCTCCATGTCGTTATTGTTATTAAGCGTGTCCTATTATCATTCAGGCTTCCCCTTCAAACTTAAGGAAATGACACAGGGGCTTTATCCTTTAACCAATAGGCCGAATCCGAATCCTGCACGTCCCGTTACACAGCCTGCTCAGGGAAAACCGATCCAACTCCGGAATTTCTAATGTTTGCATTAATTTCACCCTCGTATAGTAACAAAAGATACATTCGCGAACCCAACCCTGTTCCGCAGCTAAGCCCAGCGTAAACCCTCTCCGTGCACCTTCCTACATGCAGTTAGGCCCTACGCAGCGGCGCAGGTGCATGCGGGACAGATAGAGGGAGCCGCTTTACTCCGCGCTGTCCCAGTCCTTCTTGATCTGCAGGTTCCACTCCCAGGACAGATGGTCCGTCTTGTCGTCGTCTGTGAAGTAGGACTTGATGTGGTAGGTGCCCCGGACGATCATGCCCTTGGGAGCCTCCTCCACCGGGGTGACGAACTCGTGTTCCTCCACCCTCGGGCCATAGCTGCCCACCATGTACACAGCTTTATCCACTGTAAGCAGGAAACAAGCAGAGGAGACCCTGAACGTCAGCACAGGTTAAAACAGAGGGGTGCTTAGGGTCCAATAATCAATAATCAATAAACAACTAGTCAAATAATGTATCGGTTACCGAAACGGATAATCGATCACTCGGATTATGCGTGCAGGAAATGACATCACCAACGAGCCGAGTGCTAAATTAGTTGCCACCTAATTTGGTCCTCGATTTTAGCGGATCCATTGTTGGATCCCTCATCTGGGTCGGTTGCGGTTCTGAAGCAGCTGTGTGGGAGTGCGGTCCGGTCTGTTCACCGTGCCGAACGCCTGTTTATTTATCGTATTTATTGTTTAGTTTAAAAGTTTGTTTACACACGTATGTCTGCACGTTTACACTGTGTACTCGGGTGTTCCATGTTGCACCTGGTTGTTCCTGGAGGAACGTGATGTCACTCCACTGTGTACTTGTACCTGGACGGAATGACAATACAAGCCTGCTGACTTGACTAAAGAAACCTCGAGCCAGGAATCAGATGTAATCAGATCGCCAGGGAATGTCTGAGTGTGGAGTTCAGCACTGAAGCTGTTCGGTTAATGTGCTAGCTTGTTAGCACTGTATGTCTCATTACTACACTGTTAGCCCTTTTCAGCCAATAGAACCCTCCAACCAGGTTTTGTAGAACCTTGGTGCTAATCAGGGAACCAGCCTGTGTTTACACCAGTTTTAATTGGAACCAAGGAACGTTAAAGAATGTGTGTTGAGCAGGGCAGTGAACAGTAGAACCAGGATGGCGGCACATATAGATGACCTGTGAGCGTTTGTGCTTTTATTCCAGATGTGTGTTTATATCCAGGTAGCAGCACAAATCAACTACTGGAGATAGAAGACATGGTAGAGGTTCTCCAGCAGACCACTGGGTGGCGCCATTGTTATCGTCTCTTTCCTAACTACTGACACACCCACAGATGTCGTCACGCGTCGTGTTGAACTCAGTTTTCGATTTATTTGTGGTGGTTATGTGCCGACCGGCTCTACATTAGGTGTAAGGAGGGTCTGGGTTCGATTCCCCGCTCCGGGCTCCTTTCTCTCTGACAGTTGTGTGTTCTCCCAGTGTCTGTGTTGTGGGTTTCCTCCTCTGGGTGTTCCGCTTTCCTCCCACAGACATGCAGTCAGGTGACCTGGAGATGCTCAACTGCCCCATCTAGGTGTGAGTGTGTGAGGGGGTGTGCATGTCCTTGTGTCTGCCCTGTGACGGACTGGTGGCCCGTCCGGAGAGCTTCCTGCCCTGTGAGTGCTGGGATAGGCCCCAGCATCTCCGGCGACCCAGAAGGACGATGTCAGCTGTGTATTTATTATAGGAAGGTTCTTTAGAGAGGTTCTTTGGGGAGGTTCTACTGTACATGTAGCATAAAGCTTAAGACTTTAAGTGGAAGGTAAAGTCACTGAGTTGGTTTATATTAGTGAGTTCTGTGATGTGCAAAATTAATTATTATTATTATTATTTTTTGTTTTCCTGGACCGTTATTTATGTAATGTGTGTGTATTGTTTGTTAGTTAACTTAAATTTTATTCCACAATATTATTGTTTATTGTCTTTTTATTGTTCAGCACTTTGGGATGCACATGATGTATGATAGGTGCTATATAAATAAAGCTTATTATTATTATTATTATTATTATTATTATTGGTATTGGTTATTGGTAATTTTGGAGATTGGAGATTTGAATGCCATCCATTTTGCTATTCTGGCACATCTAAAAAAAAAATATTACCCTGAAAATGACATGCACTGCTACGAATCCATGGCCCTGACTGCACAGGTAGAAGAATAACAAACTCAGACAGGTGAAATCTGTGTGCCCTAAACCACATCCCAGAGCCTGAGAGACCTTAACGAACGAGGGTTGAGACCAGCTCTGTGGATGTATGTGCAGAAACGATTTGGTGACTATTGACTTCTAGGGTCGGCAAAACTCTCCTCTCAGCTCCAGCTTTAAAGTAATGAAGCCGAGTCTGGGCGCTGAGCACGTCCTGGCTGCCTGAGTTTGGATCGTCTGAGGGAAGGTGCTTTTAATAAACTGGGCCAAATGGGAAACGCTCGAAACCGACTCCTTTTATGAGCCCAACGAAAGCGTGAGGAAACACATTCAGCAGGTGCTCTGCGGATTTAAATTCATGAAATGCAAATGAGCACATTCCGAGAAAACCAGGCATTCACTGCATCGCGGCGCGTATTGAAATGAACAGCAGCTGACGTCCTTACCTCGAAGCCCTTTCCTGTAGGTCAAGTGCACATACTTCAGCCCAGACACAATGTCCCTATTGACCTGCGGAGAGCAGACGGGAGGAAGACACAATGTGATGAGTGTGTGTGTTACCAGGCGGCGCCTCTCTCAGACACCAGGTGGCAGCACTGAGGATGCTGCAGCACAGCTTTGGCGTTCCCCTCCAATTTCGAGCCCCTGAGGGTCCGTGTACACGCCAGTCTATCTCCGAAATGAATTTTATTCTGTGTTCTCTTTAGAGGTGCGTCGCTCTCTCCGGCCCAGGGGTGAGAGGAATCCTGGAGGATTTTCCTATTCCGGCTTAGGAAAACAAAAACAGGATCCGGCTTTGGCCATGATTGGCAGACCCTGCGAAATGACTTATCAAATACAACAAGCGGAACCTTCCAGAATAAATACTCACAAATACAAGAGCACTGCTCCGCCCGTACGCATGGACACGTCCATTAAAGAAAACACACCACGCTGACTCCGAGGCTATTTGTATCCTGAAATGTTTATGGACATTTTTCTGCTTTTTAAAGAATGCGCTTGGGAACGCGCTCGCATGTGTTTACACAGGCGCGTCTCATCTGCGGCCTTCAGACGCAGCACACAGGAGAGATAAACAAGCTCGGTTCAACTGTACCGCCTTTAAATAAGCACTGAATAACATTCCTAGTATACGAAGATCCTTACACTGGAACTAAGGGGCGGAGCCCAACTCCTGAACACCACCCCCACACCAATATCCCCCCTCCACCAAACTTTACACTCCTGGTTCTCCTGGTACCGCCAAACCCAGACTCGTCCATCAGATTACCAGATGGAGAAGCGTGATTGGTCACTCCAGAGAACACGCCTCCACTGCTCTAGAGTCCAGGGGCGGAGCTTTACACCACTGCGTTCCACGCTCTGCACTGTGCTTGGTGATGTAAGGCTGGGATGCAGCTGCTCGCCATGGAAACCCATTGCATGAAGCTCTACACACTGTTCCTGAGCTGATCTGAAGGACACATGAAGGTTGGAGGTCTGTAGTGATGGACTCTGTAGGAAGTTGGTGACCTCTGTGACCTATGACCCTCAGCATCCGCTGACCCCGCTCTGTCGTCGTACGTGGTCTAACACTGTGTGGCTGAGCTGCTGTCGTTCCCGATCACTCCCACTGTGTTCTAATCCCACTAACAGTGGACTGTGGAATATTTAGTAGGAGGGAATTTCACCACTGGACTTGTAGCACAGGTGGAGCATCCTATCACGGTATCACACTGGAGTTCACTGAGCTCCTGAGAGCGACCCGTTCTCTCACTAACGTCTGTAGGAGCAGTCTGTATGACTAGGTGCTCAGTTTTATACACCTGTGGGCATGTAAGAGACTGGAACACCTGGATTCAGTGATTTGGATGGGGAGTGAGTACCTAAAGCAATACAGTTTAGTATATATATAGTTTGCTTTAGTACAGTTTATATATATATATATATATATATATATCTATATATATATATATATATATATACATATATATGCACTTTGCACTAATATTGGATTCTCTAAATACTGTGTGTTTTGCTCCTAAGTCTTTCAAACTCTTACTGAATACAGACACACACAGACTGTTTTGTATAAGGCATTTATATTGCACATTTCTTGACTTATATATGTATATATATAATATATAAATATATATTCTTCTTTTTGTGCTTCTTTACTTAGCACTTTGTAGCATAATTAATCAATATGTTAAATAAACAATCATTCTGACTCATCCAAAGTGGTTTGGTGTGAAGGGCTTCATTCTAGAGAAACGTACCCGGTCAGCCCTGTACACAGTGGTGGTGAGGGTAACCAGACGTCCCCTCTAAAAGCTCCCTCACAGAAAGTTCCTGCATGAGGTCATGAATACGCTGCCTGATGTCTGAGACGCTGGTTATAATAGTTTTGGGCCAAAACATTTTATTCTAATGTGTGCATGATGGAAAACCTACTTTTCAAGATGCTACACCATTTTCCCATCATCGATATTCCATATAACACTCAGAAGACACGTGTAGGTTCACTGGTGGTTTAGATGGCTCCCATCACCACCACCACTGTGAGAAAACCGGGATCTCTACAATCAACTATTCCACCCCAAATCACTCTAACCATCTATATATGCCGGAATTCTAAAAATGGTGGAGTTGTCCTTTTAGTAGTGCACCGAGTAGCACAACATGTGTATTACAGTACTGTATGATTTTGTGTGCAGCCTAAACCAAACTTAAATCAGGGCAGCCCACTACGCATCCCCCAGGCCAAGCTGGGCCAGTGAGGACGTCTCATATAATAGAATTAACAATTTCCTGCTTAATTAAAATTTCCATTGAAATTTGAAAATTTCAGGCCAGCACCAACATCGCACACAGGCCTATGAGGATCAGGAAAGCCTGGGCCGCCCTGCTCCACACAAAACCGCCTGGTATGGCTCTCATGGTCACATATACTGGCATCCCTAATCACATCACCACCCCGATCCTTCTCCTTTAAAGCCATACTTCACCTTAAAGTGGATCTTCACCCTGTAATCCACTCCCTCCTTCATGGTGAAGTTCTGTTTCTTCAAAGCATCAAGGTCACCTGCACATAAAAACATAATAATAATAAAATCAAAGACAATAAAACTGCCATTAGGCTATCATGCCTCGGCTCTGCGCCCAACAGGCTAAGCGAAAAAGAGCAGAAATCAATACTGTAATAGTAAACGTTATCCGTCGCGAGTGCGTTTCTTGTTTTGGTGCTCACAGTTCAGACGGGTTCACTGTAAAAAGCCTCCTTCCAGAAGAGAGCAACTGCTGGGTTATCAATTTATCCCTGGAATTTGCCCTGAGTGCTTTATAATGGGTTCGGAGAGAGAGCTGAGATGGACTAGAAAATAGAAGCAGGAGGATGATAATAGGGGCTGCAGGGAGGAATAATGGGGAGGGGGTGTCGCTGAGGATCCCGGGCTAACGCTAGTGTTGAATGAGACGCTTATCTTATTTCACGTTGTTGTTATGCTGAGCGTTTCCATAACGATGCGCGTAGAAGCTTTTGGTCTGCATTTACACTCACACCTGCGATCATACCGAACGGTTCACCACGTACACAGACCGGCCACTTTATTAGAAATACCTAGTCCACTCTACAGGTGACACAGTTACCCTGTGCACCCAAAAACCTCTACCACCCAGTGGCGTCCAGCTCCGTGGTCAGGAAGGCTGGAGTGGTGCAAACTGTGCGTCGACAGAAGAGCTACAAAGGGCAGGTCCCTAATAAAGTGGGCGGGTCCTCTAAAAATGAACGCAATGGGCCGAGACATATTAGAAGCAGCAGCCTCTCACAATGTAGGATGACGCTCCTGCATCAGTTATGGCTAGGGTGACCACATGCCGGTTTTTTCTGGCCGGACATTCCGGTTTTTAATTCCCAGTCCTCCATTCAGTGCAGTACCTGGACGGACGCCTATCAGCCCTCTTTTCGAGATGGACTGTTTAGAATCTTCTCTCACCAACAAGATCATGTGTGCCATTGGCTCACGTCCATGTCAAAGACATGCCTCCCGTTTTATTGGTTTACCAAGGTCGTGTGGCATCGTGACTCGCCTTGTGGCTAACCGCAGGTCAGCTCCAGTCCGACTCAGGAATGTCATCCGTTCCACCCAATCAGGTGAGTAAAGGATCATGTATGTATTATGTAGATTATGATTTTAACTCTGTTCTAATATCAAGCCCGACCCTACCACCCGCCCCCGCCCCCATGCCCTCTGCCCTCCACGCCCCTGCCCACTGCCCTCCGCCCTTCGTCACTTCATAGTGATACCATGGACACCATCTGTAGCGTCTGGATGTCCGCAGGATGGACATGCGCACAAAGGGTCGGATTCTGTACCTTCAGCTCACCAGCTAATGCAGGTGTGCAGGTGAACACGAAGGCCTCGGAGCTTGATCTATATTTACAGGAGTGAATTACACTCCTCCACTGTAGGGGGCGCTCAAGAGCCAACCACACCCATTTGGGGTTTGTTTATATAGTGCCTACGACAGAAGACAATCCGGGTCCCAGTGAGGCCAATGGTGACTTTACAGCGGTCACTTTGTTCGGAGCTTGTGTCGACCTGTTGGACAGAGCTTGGTTCTAGCTAACGGAACCTGTTCTCCTTCAGGGTTCTGTGCTGATGATGATGTGAATAGACGTCAATGTCAGACACTAGAGTCTAGGTTTAAAATGGCTCGGCCAATTAGATCTCAGATCCAGCCGTTTATGTAGTTCCTAAACCTGCTCAGATGAATTCATATTCGTGGCATGTATTCCAAGCCCCCTGCCCTCTGTGCCCCCCACCCTCAGTGCCCACCAGCCCTACTCTGAGCACGGAGAGCACCCGGTTTACCAGCGATGTGCCTCAACTTCAAAGGCAAATCCGTATCGGAGCGAATATAGCGGGGCCATTTGCATAAGGCTTAGAGAAGCACATCTGAGAGGCACTGCTCCAGAATGAGACGTGGTGGGAAGGGGGCCAGGTGGGACGCATGGCTTCATGGAGGTATTAGATGGTGGAGGCTAGCAGCACTGTGACAGCAGGCCTTTCTTTTTGCCTCTCTGTATCGTGTGCAGTGTGTCTTCAGTAAGACGAGGGTGAAGGTCCTGCGCTAAACGCCGCCTCCTCCTCCATGTGTCCACATTTACTCACTCTCACATTCTTTAGTTCCTTAACAGAGAAAAACGGGCCCTGTTTACGCCAAGCCGGCAGACGCTGTCCATCAGCGGCATGATCGTTCCTCCTCTCAGACTAGCAGATAAGTCGCTACGCTCCTCGTAGCAGAGTGACCCTCCGGATCAATATCCAGCACTCTGTCTCAGATCTGAAGCCAGAGTGGAGCTTGATGTTCTCCTCCCTCTCAGAGCTTTGAGTGCTGTTTATCTGATGGGGACTGTGTGGCTGGGTTGAGCACAGGGCTCCTCAACCCTGGCCCTGGAGGCACCCTGCCCTGGGGGCTGGGCCGGGGGTGGTGGGGTTGGGTGGGGAGATGTGTGTTGAAGCAGGGAGTCCACTACAATGTGCAGGGCAGTGTCCCTTCAGGACCAGGGATGGGAAACACTGCTCTAGCAGGTCTTCCAGGTGGTTGTTAGGGTTTATGCCTGCTAGGAGACAGCCAGGCGCTGTTTCCACATATGTTGTGGGCAGCCATATTGAGCCGGCTCATGTGGAAGGTGGAGTTTCTGTGCTAGGTTTTCCATCCAACAGCTTTTCCTGAATTTTGACAATTTTGAACGGTTGGGGCGGCATGGTGGTGCAGGGGGTGGTGCTGTCACCTCACAGCGACAGGGACCTGGGTTTGATGCCCAGCTAGGGTATCCAGGATACAGTCTGTGTGGAGTGTCCATGTTCTCCCCGTGTCCTTGTGGGTGTCCTCCTCCAGGTGCTCTGGTTTCCTCCCACACATGCAGTCAGGTGACCTGGAGATGCTTAATTGCCCCACTAGGTGTGAGTGTGTGTCTGCCCTGTAATGGACTGGTGGCCTGCCCCTGGATGGACTCCAGCACCCCCCATGACCCAGAAGGATGAAGTGGTATAGAGGATGAGTAAAAGAGAGGAAACAGAAACATTCTGAAATGCAGGTCAAATCCAAAGTTCGTTTGAGGAGTGGCACCCAAAACTGTTCAGTGAATTCGCAGCCGCAGATGCCAGGTTGACATGGGGGGGTTGAGGCTGGTTGTGGGGGTGGGGGGTGGATTGGTGAAATTTCAGCCCTCAGTAGATGCCAATGCTAATCCTGACCCACATCTCTGATCTGGGAAAACATGGGAAATCTGTAAAGATGATTCAACCTGCAGCTCCTAGCTCCTAGTGCCTACCCAACGTTTATTAGCCTCCACCTCAACTTACAGACACATCTAGGCCACATCGCAACCTGCTCCTGGAGATTTGCTAGCGTTTGCTTGCTCTGTACTTGCTGTGAACAACTCATCTTAACCCATAAGGGCCCACAGTGGCGTATGTGTCACAAGCCTTTTAATAGTCTGTAAGGTTCTTTATACAGCTCTACCCTTCACCTGAGGGTACACACGGGGCCCTGAGTGACCTATACCCAACATCCTGGATCCAGTCACATGTTGTTCACAGTTGGTGAACATATGACCTCATTTAAAAAATGGTGATGTGATTGGTTAGTGCAGTTAGAGACAAAACCAGCTCATTTTACAGTCTGGGTTTTATACCTAAAAGGTTCCGACCCGTTTAAGAGCTCTAATGTTCATATACCCATATTCTATATCACACATACCCATATTCTATATCACACATACCCATATTCTATATAACATACACCCATATTCTATATCACATATACCCATATTCTATATAACATATACCCATATTCTGTATCACATATACCCATATTCTATATAACATATACCCATATTCTATATCACATATACCCATATTCTATATTACACATACCCATATTCTATATCACATATACCCATATTCTATATTACATACACCCATATTCTATATTACACATACCCATATTCTATATCATATATACCCATATTCTATATAACATATACCCATATTCTATATCACATATACCCATATTCTATATTACACATATACCCATATTCTATATTACATACCCATATTCTATATTACACATACCCATATTCTATATCATATATACCCATATTCTATATCACATATACCCATATTCTATATTACATATACCCATATTCTATATCACACATACCCATATTCTATATTACATATACCCATATTCTATATTACATATACCCATATTCTATATCACATACACCCATATCTATATTACACATATACCCATATTCTATATTACATATACCCATATTCTATATCACATACACCCATATCTATATTACACATATACATACACATATACATACACATACACCCATATCTATATTACACATATGACCTCATTTAGAAAATGGTGATGTGATTGGTTAGTGCAGTTAGAGACTAAACCAGCTCATTTTACAGTCTGGGTTTTATACCTAAAAGGTTCCGACCCGTTTAAGAGCTCTAATGTTCATATACCCTATATTCTATATAACATACACCCATATTCTATATCACACATACCCATATTCTATATAACATATACCCATATTCTATATCACATATACCCATATTCTATATCACATATACCCATATTCTATATCACATATACCCATATTCTATATTACACATACCCATATTCTATATCATATATACCCATATTCTATATAACATATACCCATATTCTATATCACATATACCCATATTCTATATTACATATACCCATATTCTATATCACATATACCCATATTCTATATCACATATACCCATATTCTATATTACATACACCCATATTCTATATTACATATACCCATATTCTATATCACATATACCCATATTCTATATTACATACACCCATATTCTATATTACACATACCCATATTCTATATCATATATACCCATATTCTATATAACATATACCCATATTCTATATCACACATACCCATATTCTATCACATACACCCATATCTATATTACACATATACCCATATTCTATATTACATATACCCATATTCTATATTACACATACCCATATTCTATATTACACATACCCATATTCTATATCATATATACCCATATTCTATATAACATATACCCATATTCTATATCACATATACCCATATTCTATCACATACACCCATATCTATATTACACATATACCCATATTCTATATTACATATACCCATATTCTATATTACACATACCCATATTCTATATTACACATACCCATATTCTATATCATATATACCCATATTCTATATAACATATACCCATATTCTATATTACATATACCCATATTCTATATTACATATACCCATATTCTATATTACACATATACCCATATTCTATATTACATATACCCATATTCTATATTACACATATACCCATATTCTATATTACATATACCCATATTCTATATTACATATACCCATATTCTATATTACATATACCCATTCTGATCTCTAGAACAGCATGATGAAATACCAGTTATGAAATTGTTGTTGTTGTGACATGTGCTACCAGTATTATGACTCTATAGTACTTACAGAAGACACCATGTGACCTCTTTGTCACAGTAAGACTGATCCTTTATGATCGTATAACTGACCCTTCATTATTTTACCTTAAGGGGAAACAGCTCTGGGCTCTTATGGGCTAAAATGCCTTACAGGAATCGGATCTCGACATATCATCCACTGTAACGGTACATGGCTTTAAAACACTGCAGGACAATCTGAAGCGTGACATGGTACTCGGAGGTGAGCGACGGAAGTGTGCTGTTACCGGTAACAGTAACACAGAAGCTCCAGCTGCTTCCTGTCCTGCCTCTTGCCTTAGGCGAGCTGTTAACCTCCCATCTAACCTGTACACCAACACAGGGGCTTCTTATAAAGAGGCTACTACCTTCCTGCACAGCAACGAGACACTCCATCACATTCCTCAGAACTGATGGTTCAGATGACTCATTACAAGCCCACTGCCTGGACTGACTCACTGACTCACAAAGAGGACTCGCGCATTCAAAGCAAGGGGCTCAAAAAGGCCAGGGGGCTGAATCCCAGCTGTGCCATGCGTCAAGCAAGCGAAGGGTGACCACATCCTATCGGACATCTGCACGGCAGATTCTCCTCGCATAGCGCGCTGCTGTGCGGTTAGAAACGCTGCGCAGGCAGGCGTGATGCATATCACAGGAAGCACAGTCGATGGTGCTGATCTGCGATAGCCGGGTCTACTCCAACCAGCGCTAAAACACGAGCACGGCACATGAGCGTGAACGTGACGCTTTCAGAGCCGACAGACGTGTCATTCACTGAGCTTTAGATTTATTTATGATCAGTATGGTTCATAATTATTAGAAATTAATAATTTCTAATTATCACAGAGCTCTACATTAATACTCAAGTAAGGTAAGGTGTAAGGTAATCTGGTGAATCAACATAGTAGCCTCTGGTGGACGTTCCTAGCAGCCACCTGGAACATCAGTGCAGGCACCTAGCATTGCAATCGTCTAACAACACTATAACTGCACAGCATAGCCGCCTTGACCACCAACTGGGAACACCATATCAACAACCTAGCTACACCCAAAGCTAAGCATCTAGCTACACCCTTAGCAGGCTCGGGCAACCCAACTTCATCATAGCTCTGTCTGGATTTGATATACCACATCTTCAGATGGTGCATCACGACACACTGACGTACCTCAACAGCTAAGATCAGAGCAGGCTGTGATTCCTGCAGTGGGCTCGGAAATATTCAGGTACTCCGATGAGGACACACACCAGGAATTCAATTAAAGGCCCCGAGATAAAGCAGCGGCTTCCTGCTGCCGTAATCCGGACATCAGCAGAGCCGGACTGAAGGTCTCTGAAGCCTGCAGAGCCGACAGGTCTGACCCCGCACACACGCTGGCCCCCGAGATCCAAACACACACTGTCAACCATCACACACAACATCTATCCGCTCAGCCGTGTCCGTCAAAGCCCTGCGGTTCTGTTCCATCCCAGCAGCTGCCCCACTGTGCCGACATCATGGGCTGTCACTTACAGCAGCATGGCTGGCTCGTCTGACCGCACCAGATCACCAGATCACAGTGTGCTGCCCAAAAGAGCCTCCAGCAGAGAGTCTACAAGAGGGATGCGGCGTACGACGACTGATCAAGCACATACCGTCTGTTTACCCCTTCTCAGATACGGACTGAGCTTGGACTAAACCGTGGTGCTGAAGCAAAGATGGGGAAGGGTCACCACCCCATAGTGGAGGAATTTAAAGAAGAACGTTCCTCATCCAGCACAGCACCTGGAGATGATCATCATCTACACTATATACCAATATCAAAAGACCCAGAGAACCCGGAGAACCTCTGTACACAGGGGACAAGAACCCAAACCAGTACTGGAAAAACAGACCTGGCTCTGTAGTGGAGTCACCACGCTTCTCTGGACCCCAGATCCTCTACAATGGACTGAGGAGAAGTGGAAAAGTGCTCTGTGGAATCAAAAATCTGGAATTCGTTTTGGGAATCATGGATCCTCTGGGATAACGAGGAGAGGAACCCTCCAACCTGTTATCAGCACACATAGCCAGCATCTGGGGGGTCATTAGTGCACACGGCCTGGGTGACCTGCACGTCTATGAAGCTCCACTAACGCTGAACGGTACATACGGGTTTTGGAGCAACACCTGCTGCATCAGACTCGCTTTCAGAGAAATCCACAGCCACACCTCCAAGGTTCCGAAGTAACCAGAGTACTGAGACTTCTTTACAGACTCTGGAAAAGATCTATTCCACTACAGCTCAATCTCAGCGCTGCTTTGATACTGCTGACCATAAAAGTCTCGCCGATAGGCTTAAGAACGGGTTTGGACTCAGGAGCAGTCCAGGAACGGTTCAGTTCATACAGCTACTGTGTTGAACCAGAAAGTGATATTCTAATCTGAGAGCGTGGCAGTGACCTGCGGTGTGCCCCAAGGTTCCGTTCTGGGGCGGGTCTTATTTAAGTTGCACACTTCTTCAGATTGACTTGGCCCCAAACAAATATGGTCCCCTTGGTTCGCTGTGTAAGTGCCTTGAGTGCACCAGTAACCGTCTTCCCCAGGGAAGGCCGTACTGATTCCAGCAGGACAATCAACCACATTCTGCACGGGTTCCAGCAGCATGACTCGGTAAGAGAAGAGCCCGGGTGCTGAACTGACCCACCTGCAGTCCAGACCGGTCACTCCTGACAACATATGGATCTTTATGGAAGGAAAAACAGAACCAGGGAGGTTCTGAACTCCGGAGAAGCTGGGATCCGATCCCTACTCTACCAATAACCATTTCAGCCTTTCAGCACTACAGCCGTCGTGTCCTCAGTTCCCAAACGCTCTCAGAGGGCTGTTCATAGGGGGGCTGAGCACAGAGCTGAACATCACCCTGCACCAACATTACTGGAACGTGCAGTCGCTGCAAGCTGGACGAAATGGACATGTATTAATCAAAAACGATAACATGTCTCAGTCTCAGCATGTGATACAGGGATTAAAAGATGTGCACATCATTACAGTCTGTTTGGACGTACCTGTGACACTGAGCTAGTCTGTAGTTATTAATAAACGGCCCTGAATTATTAATAGTAGTACACAGCAGTATCAGGTACAGCAGCATCAACAAGAGTAGGCTACGTACACGTTTATCAAACGGCTTCATAAATATGAAAAACAATCGGATATCAGATACAGGCGTATCAGCTTCCCTGCAGAGGAGATAAAGAGGGAGGCTGCTGTTTCTCGTTCCTCTGTGCAGGAGCTAAATATACGCGCCGGGGCTCTGGTGCAAGACTGGCAGTTACGCTGAACAGGAAGTGGGCCTCGGAAAACAGCGCGGCTTTCAATGCCTGTGCACTTCACCAACACTGACCACAGATTCACTTCTGGTTTTCACTCTTAGTCCTCAGCCTCACTTCACATCTCACGTTCACTAGCGACCTGTGACCTCCCAGTCCTCCTGTACACTCTTAGTCATTTTTAGCAACACCAGCTAGCAGCAAGCTTAAGCTGCGCTGTCACTCTGCACTTACTTCAGGACCCACACTTTTCTAGTTACGGGTTGTTATCGCATAATAAACCGCCACCGTGCTGCCAAGAGTGCAGTCATGCGACTGTGTGATGTCATCAGAGTAATACCATTACAGATAAGCATGTTTACATATGCAGACATTCCGATTTCTAAACGTGACTGACAAATACCTGAACGCTCCGACCCGTTCATATCTCTGTACCAGACTGGCCCAACAACTAGGAGTGGTCATGGAGCATGAGTCCTCCTGTTAGTGCAGCACCATCGGCAGACGGCTGCACCACGCAGGACTACATGCACACAGACCGTTACCACGACTGTCCTTAACACCACGTCACCGTCACCAAACACTGCAGTGGTGTCGTACCAGACTGTCATGGAGTGACTCAGAATGGCAGCGGGTCATCTTCAGTGACGAGTCCCGCTTTAGTCTCGGTGGAGACGCCCAACGAATCCGTGTGTGGAGGCACCGTGGTCAGCACCGAGATGAACGGTCTGTCGTCACACGTCCAGAAGGCCTGGTGTCCCTCCACCTCCACCCCTACCGCACCATCTGCAGGAACTGTGTGAGGATGTTCAAGCTGCATGGGATGGATTATCACAGGACACCATTAGGAACCTCTACAGCTCCATACCGAGACGTCTGGCGTGTTGGGTTAGCAAACACGGCGGCCCGACGCCATACTGAGAGATAGACTTCTGTATGTGTAGCTCAATAAATATTGATCATATCAGTCTAAATTTATCATCAGTTATTGATCCTGGTCACCTTTATCTTCCTTCCCAACACACCTGCACACCCACACCTCCTTCTGGATTATTTAGGATGAGTGTAAACACGCTTGAGGGAACTGTCCAGCATTTAAAGGGTTAAAGGCTGAACGAGCTGGTATCACCCCTCACATCTGCCTCCGAGGCGTCACGCTGCTGCGTGTTGCTCAACATCCAGCATCGAGTAAGAGGCTTCACTGCTAAGAGGGGGCTTTTGTTTTCAAAGCAGTGGACCTCAACTGCATGGGATCATTTCATTGCCTAGCAACCAGGTGACCTTTCCCAGTGCTCTGTCGTTAAGGGGAGGAAGATTCCCTCAAGCTGGGCGGGCGAGGCGGAAGCTCACTCTGAATGGGGCATGGGGTCCCTGGTACCTCCCCTGTCTTTTCGCTGCCCCTGAGTGATACGTGATAACAGTCATCACAATAATCATAGAATTTTTTTCAGTCTTGATAAAGCATGTGGTAAAAACCACCAGCCTGGCAGGAGGACCGCCGCCCACAGCAGCGCCAGACTGATTCATGGTACAGGTCTCCCTTCGAGCCAACCTCCCCCCAACACACACACACACACACATAAATCCAGTGTGGCATCTGCCCACCTCTCGAGGAATGACATCACCCCTCTTGAGGAGGTAGGGGGCTCATTAGAATGCAGCAGAGAAGCCACTAGGCTTCCGTCAATAGTGTCAGCAAAGCAAACGCCCTCTCTGCCGATGACCGCAGTACCGGACAGGGCAGTGCGGACCCCTGCATCGTGCCACAGCAACGGCAGAGGGGGAAAAACCGCGTGCCGTCAGAGCTGCTGCAACGCTGTGATTGATCTCCACACTGCAGTGAGACGTTTCCACACTCTTACGTCCATATTCTGATCACCAGCACTGATACGCATGTACGAGTTTGGTTTTTATCTTTATCTGTTTTTCGTTCTCCTGCTCCGAGGCAGTTCTTCCTACCTCTGTCTCCCTCGGTGACGGATAACGAGGGGCTGCATCCACCCTTCTCTGTGCTGCTGTATGTATGTGTTCATTGCTACCGTCTGTTGCTCCATAGATTGGACTCGGACTCAGAGATCCAATTCAGTTTCAAACCCAAAGATTTGACTCCAGTGCCAACCTCATGTACTCGACTCAGACTCAGATCACAGAGACTCCACCCAGGATTCGTCTCAGACTCAAGATTAGACTCAGACTCAAACCCCAGAGACTTAACTCAGACTCAGATCCAAGATACAACTCAGATAACCCCAGAGACTCGACTCAGACTAAAGCCAGAGAATCAAACTGAAACTGGACATTCGACTCAGGCTTGACTCATCTCAGAGTTTCGACTCAAAACCCAAAGATTCAACTTGGACACAAGCCCAAGATTAAGCTCTGACTCAAGCCTCAGGAACGTGACTCAGATTGGAATCCGAAATTTGAAATTCGAGTCGTATACTTGACTCAGACTCAAGTCAGAGATTCAACTCCAACTAAGACATTTGATATTTGATCTAGGATTTAACTCAGACTCCAGCCCGATGTTTGCCTCAGCCTCCGAGACTTATCTCTGACTCAAACCTGATATTCACCTCAGGCTCAAAATCCCAGAGCCTTGTCTTAAACTCAAACCTGAGATTTGATTCTATTTCAAACCACAGAGACTCGACTCGCACCCAAACCCCAGACGGCCAAAACTTGGCTCAGACTCGTGAGGCAACCTGTGAACATGTTTGTGGAGATGGTACTGGGGACACTGGATCAGCACTCTGGCAGTCTGTTGGCACGGTAATGGAAAATAAAATAAACAGGAAGTAAGAAGGTAATGAACCTGTTAGGTCCATGGTGATGGGTCCAGGGGCCTGGTTGCAGATCAGCGTCAGCCTCGTCACCTGAACATTAGGAATACTGGGATCTGCAACAGAAAAAAACACACATCAGTTATCAATACAGTCAATGGGATCTCTGACATCCACCCGTCAGCTGGTACTCAGGAAAGTCAGGTGTGGTGACGTGCCGTGATACGGACATGAAGCCCACATGTGCTAAATGACATTTTCAGCTGTATCTCAAAGATGGAGGCCATCAGTGCCGTTTATCGGAACCCGAAAGTGTAGGTGGGTCTCCCAGGTCTTCCAGGTGGTTGTTAGGAGTCGCGTATCCTCTGTAGCTTTTAATTATATTTGAATGTTCTTGCCACTTCCTTTGGACCACCTGCTTTGAAAGTTCTGCTTCGCTGGAGCTGCCATGGTCAGCTGTAGCTGCTATTACTGAGAAATGCTAGCATCTAGGAGCAACAACCGCTCAGCCACGAAGCAGTAGAGCACGGCGTCTTCCAGAGTAGAGGGTGCCGAAGCTTCCAGTGTGGCGTAAAAACCGTCTGTCGCCTGCAGCGTCACTCACTAGAGAGTTCCACCCTGTCTCTGGAAGCGACATGAGCACAAGAACAGCTCACAGCGCAAAGATCACTATGCATCAGACGGAGTTGAGACGTCCTCCTCCCTTATGATAATGCTAAGTGGATTACTTCCTATGTAATCTCCTCCGAAGCATCTCCTGGTAAGCTACTTAATGGCTGGAAATCAAATCAGCGTAGGGTGGTCTCTGACTTTCGCCCAGCGCTAGCCTTTACTGTTATTATTACGATCGTTTCTTCTGTTATTGGTGTAATCATGTATATATTATAACGCATCATTGCTGTCCTGATGGAGGGAGTGATATAAATTGGACCTCATGTTGCTCGCCCCCAATTACTGCTCAGCAAACGAGCGCCGCAAACACGGGCAAACGGGCGATTTAGAGCGGTTTAATATTCTCAGCATGCGCTGGAGCAGCGTCTCCCATTCACAGCTGGAAGAATGGTGGAATAACAGAGGCGCCGAGGGAGCGAGCCCGCTGCTAAACACCCCCGGAACACTCTGAACACGCTGCCTATTCCCACGTGCCGGGCGACGGGAACGCGCCGACCCCTCCGTACATTCATCACGGTGTCCTGGCAGCTGAGATAAGGCTCGGATTGGGCTGAATAGTGTGAGAAACGGAGAGGGAAAAACGAGACTTCATTTACACCTGCAGCGCAGCGGCTAGCCGCGGGGACAGACACATTTATCATGGCGGCCGCATCTTCAGATGAACACCATCCATTCCTGTTCACAGGCCAATGTGTTCATACAATGGCAACAATTACTACCTTACCAGTGCGCATGTTTAGTCACGACATAGAGATGTTTTACAGAGGTGCGGATTCTACTGAGGCAGGAAGGATAATCCCCCTGTGACCGTACCCAACATCCTGTAATCCCTCCACCAGCACCGGTAACAGCAGGGACTGGATTGGGCGTGCACTTGACAAGGTTCTGGATGTAGCCATATCAATGTCCAGACTCTCTCACATCAAAGAACTGGTCAGGTGGTCCAGATTTGGTGGAGGCCTTCCCTGGCACAGTTCCGAGGAGAATTCCCTGTAGACTGGGATTGTATCCACTGCTGGTAGACCCGTATGACCGTACGCTTCCACACACCTGCAGATTCAGCTACTTCCTTCACACTATGGTCTTTGGCCACGCCCACATGCAGTCCCTCCTTTTAGCCAATCATTAACATCTGCTCTGGAGCCATTTTCCACACATGGAACGAGACATTCCCTGCACTGCAGCACCTCTTCCCAATCTATGGATCCCGTCCCTCACACCCCACAGGGAGTTATAGCCCCATCGTCCTCATGCAGCGCCACCTGCAGGAGCCTGGACTGATCCAGAGAGGTGGGCAGCCCTATCCTCAATACTCAGGGAGCAGTTGGGGGTTAGGTGCCTTGGTCAGGGGCACCTGGTCAGGCCAGTTGGTTAAGGGGATCGACCCGGTGATCCTCTAACTTTCATCGCATGACAAGGATTCAGCTAATCAGCTCATCAGCTCTTTAACCCTGAGCTAGGGTTAGCCGACATGGCTCAGCTCTAATCTCTTTCTTCTAATACTGTGAGCCCTGGTCCGCTAACTAACTCCACAGACAACACTGAACAGCATCATCGGCGGATCACCAGTCAGTAGGTTTGGTTAGCATGCATGCTAAGCTAAAGTTAGCGGATCAAGCTGCAGACCCAAACACCAAAAACCAGGACTTATGTTACGATACGTCTGGGCTAGGGGACTTTTGGGCAGGCTGAAAACGCTCTCTTATGGCTCCTACATCTTCAGATAAGAGTAGTAGATATAACATGAGGGGTTAGGTGGACAGGGTGCAGCTGGAGATACGGTAAAGCTTGCCGCCGCCACATTCCTCCAGGGCGATATCAACTGTGTGATAGCCGCTGGACCACAACAGACCATTAACGCTGTATGCCACTGCAGAGATCCATTTGGAGCGGTGCGTTGGCTTTCATAACGCAGAATGTCTACAGGAGACATCCAAGCTGGTGGGCAACTTTATTTAGGCGGCTGGATGAGTCTTTGCGTCCCAAGGGACCTGCGCTACTGTTTACCAATAGCCACCAGGAGGCCTTCGCTGTGCATGACGAACGACCGGGCGGCTCACGCTGCATTACTGACATAAGTAGAGAAGCAGATTTAATAACACAGCTTTAGCCAGTCACAGCAATGTTCGCATGCAGAAGCATGGGTGATCTATCACTCTAGCTCTAAGCACCATTACTCCTGTGAAGAAAAAGCGTATGACGAATTAACAGACGTGCTTTGTCAAAACTCCCCTCAGAAATGACTGAGGTTAAACGTTTTGTTAGTGAGATTAAACACCCGATGGAGCGTCTACTTTCACAGCACAGCGGAAATTCCACGAGCTACAGTACCATGCACCCTTCCTTCGCTTCAGTTCCAGTCACAACATCCATTATGTGTAGCTCAAGATATCTTTCTGAGGGTTAGATATAAGATCATCCACTGGCATGTGGAAGGAGAAAGTCAATCTTACAACCTAGTGGATCTAACAACCACCTGGAACACCTGGTAGACCAGTCAAAACGGTTCCCATCGGATAAACTGGGCTTTCGTCTGTGACAGAGAGAGGAGAACGTGCAGCTCCACTCCTGCTTCAGACCTGAGGACATCCACAGGTGTCTCTCTCCATCCTTCCTCCACTGTGAGGAGACACCTCAACACTGTGGAGGTCCGAAAGGAGGTGTAGCTGTTCAAGAAGCTCCTCACTGAGGAAAGGAGACCACCCCCAAGTCCAGAACCAGAAAGTGCCACCAACTTCTTAGACTGAACTTTGGACGTGTGGTTGCGGAGTTGGTTGAGCAACTGACGGAAGTTGTTGAGAGTGGTCCACCACCTCAAGAGATCCACCACCACCCAGCCAGGAGCGGCTCTATGGTCAGAAACCGGCCTGTAAAAGTACAGGGGAGGGGTCTCAGATAAAGAAGCCAGCAAATTCAGGCTGTAATCAAGTGTAACGTTTGCACAGCGACGCCACACACAGTTCAGGGCAGCACAATGATAAACATGATCGAGAGGGTCCTTGGGGCGCAACTGAAGTGACGGAGCAGGATTAGAGGGGAAGGCTGGTTCATAAGGCGGCACTCAACGAAGAAGGCACGGCTCTCTCTGCTGATTCAATCATCGTTCAGGCCTGATTGGTCATTATGATGCTGGGTTTGCCAGAAGAGCTTCTTTTCCATTAGACTGAAACATGAAACGGTACCGTATCGGCCACAGGGGAGCGCTGCCTCGTGCCTGGGTCCTTCCATTGAGCAAGAGCTATTATTAACCTGGCCATGGCCAAGAATATGAGAATGAATCATTTATGAATCAGGAGAGCTTACAGGGCCAATGCCCTTGATGCAAAAGTTGCGTTTGACAAAAGAAGTCGATTGATACTGCTGGGAAAATGAAAGGGGGAACCTGAATCAGGCGAGTTCAAAGCCCTGTGCTGGAAAGGAAAGTTTATCCAGCAGCAGCAAGCTTTCCATTTTCCAGTGGCTCTAATTTGAGAATTCCATTTCCATCTGGCTGCCCGTTTCTTTGGAGTCCGGGGTTTGGTTCTTTGCGATTCGTCTCGCATAAAACAAACAAATCTCTGTCGTGTGCCCTTTTCTAACACCGTCACAATTCACCACCGAGACGGACAATAACGAACCGTGGAATTAATTCACTGAGCGGGAACGGCGCTCGTCTTCCTCTCTCCTCCTGTTCAGTACTCCAGTATCCGCAGCTGCATTAGGATTTGCCATGTCTTCTTATCTGATGCTGGACCCCGTGTTCTCTCCTCCAGCCTGGTGAGAACACATTGTTTTGGTGGCTGTGAAGCGAAACTGCATCACCCCAGAGATTAGACTGGAGTCGGTCCAGGCAGCTGTGTGGAGGGTCTCCGGAGACCACTGCTAGTACTGTTAATCTAAAGGAGCATGTACACTGTCTGATCTGTCAGAGGAGAGATGGACGGATACGCTGTCTCAGACATCTAGTCATTTGTGTATCTCTGTCTGATGAATGTGGGTGGTGTGCGGGTTCTCCGAGACAGAATGCAGGAACGACTGAATGAAAGCTTTTCAGTGCAGCGAGGGAATAATGACACGCCTTAAACTACAAGATAGAGGTGATGAATGGATGGATGAATAGGTGGTTAGATGGATGGATGGAAAAATGGATGGATGGATGAATAATAATGAAAGAGATAGATGCCAGAAGACGACATGAACGGAGGATGGTACAGAGCATGCTAGAATGGAAAGTATGGAGAATGAATGAATGCGTGGATGCTTTGATGGATGGATGGATGGATGGATGAATGGATGGATGGATGGATGAATAAATGGGTGGATAAGACTGAGGAATACACTGATGTATGGGTAGATGGAATAAGTGGGAGCACGGATGGATGGATGGATGGATGGATGGATGGATGGATGGATGAATAAATGGGTGGATAAGACTGAGGAATACACTGATGTATGGGTAGATGGAATAAGTGGGAGCACGGATGGATGGATGGATGGATGGACAGATAGATAGATAGATAGTCTGCCAGAGGTCAACATGGACAGAGCAACAGAGCACGCTTGACTGGAGAGTATGGAGAATGAATGAAAGCTTGGATTTTGTAATAGATGGATAGATGGATGGATGGATGGATGGATGAATAAGTGGAAGATGGAATGAGTGGGAGAACAGGTAAGTGAATGCAGGGATAGACGGATGAATGGCTGGATGAATAATAATAAAAGATGGATGGATGGATGGATGGATGGATGGATGGATGGATGAATGGATGGATAGATGGATGGATGGATGGATGGATAAGTGGGTGGATGAATTGATGGATAAGTGGGTGGATAAGACTGAGGAATACATGTATGGGTGAATGGAATGGGTGCGAGAACAGATAAGTGAATGCAGGGGTAGATGGGTGGATGAATGAATGGATGGATAGATGGATGGACGGATGGATGGATGGATGGATGAATAATAAAAGAGATAGAGGCCAGAAGACGACATGAACGAAGGATGGTACAGAGCATGCTAGAACGGAAAGTATGGAGAATGAATGAAAGCTTGGATGCTTTGATGGATGGATGGATGGATGGATGGATGGACGGATGGATGGACGGATGGACGGACGGATGGACGGATGGACGAACAGATGCACACTCACCTGACACCACAGGGCCGGACCCCAGCAGAGTCTGCTTGTACTTGTTGAGGCTCTCGTCATCCTTGTCCAGCTCCTGGATCTCCTGCAGGCTTTTCTGAGCAGGGGGCTGGTAGTTCAGGTCAGTCTCATCCTCCTCCTCTCCCACATGGGCTGTGCTCTCCTTATCCGCCATTAGGCCTGAGGGAACACGAGGAGACACGGAGCAAACATACGTCAGCACAGCGGACAGAACCAGCACCCTGGCTCAAATCGGACCGGCTCAACCTGCATCATGTTGGACACAGGTGCATTATGGCCTAATCTGTAGGGTCATATAGGACGACAACATCCCATACTGCACATAACATCAACCCACCTTAATGCTAGGTGTGCTAAGGTTATGTTCAGGTGAGCATGTCTGCAAACAAACACGAATAAGGTCCGGTTTCGACTGGACCGTCTGGTTCCCAACTCCCAGTCCTATTAGTCTATTAGTCCTCTATTCGGGATGAACCATTACAATGTTCACTCAGCGGCGATATCCTGTGTGCCATTGGCTCACGTCTGTGTCAAAGACACGCCTTGCATTTCACTGGGTTAACGTGGGCATGTGACTCACCTACCAGCTAACCGCAGGTCAGCCTTCTGAATGCTAGTGAATGAGTGAGCTCCCGTCTGACTCACGAATGACATCCATTCCATCCATTAGATGAGTAAAGCATCATGTGTGTGTTATATATATGTTAGATCATGATTTTAATTCTGTTCCAGCATCGTGACCCCCCACCCCACCGCCGCCCCCCACTAAACACTAAACTGCATTAGCTACAGTCAGTGAAAACATTCAGCTCCAATTACCTCTGTTCACCGTTTGAGGTTAAGGCCAAATAGTGTATATCTATACATACGTGTCGTCGCTGTCCAAAGAAAAACAAGCGTCTCCAAAATGGCAACTTTACAGGAGAGGCCAAAAACCACATTTAACTTTAATGTAAGTCAATGGAACCAGACGTCTTTCCAAACAGTTTTGGGCCATTTCTATTGGTCCATTAGTCATGAGATTCTCACTCAGTGTAAAGGGCAGCTGGTGTGTTCAAATGATGCATAAAAGTCAAAATGGACAAAAGTGGAGATACATGTCTCTCATTGGACAGCGACGATATATATATACAGTATATATAATTATATGACTTTGGTATTATATATATATATACATATATGATACATTATTTATACATTAGGGAGAAATCAATATCTAGCCATTCAAGTTCTATAGAGTTGGTAAAAGGGTTGCACACTTGTATTCATCATGCATCTAATCTTTACACTACTAAGAACCAAGAGCACATTTGGAGAACCCTGTTTTTAAAGTTCTAGCTTCTGCCACCACCTCACCAACCCCATCAGGCTGTACCGATAGAGGTCAGGTCTGCTAATAGACGATATAAAGTGTAATGTGGACTATGAGAGCCGTTAAACCGGTTTTACTGTGCGTGTGGCTATTCCACCGCACCGCCCGTGGAAGCATTCTGGCCGGGGTGCATGTACATGCTCCCTCCTCCCACACGAGGTTATTCAATTCCGCTGACCTGGCACGGTCTCACGGATTCATCGCTTTTAATATCCACAGCCATTTGTTCTCATTCCCACGTTCTCACACCCATTTCTGACGCTGATGATAGCAGACGTTTATTTCTATTCGGTTCATTTGCAGGAGGGCCCTTAACCAAAAGCACGGACTCCGGCAGTATTAATATTTGAGCAGGCCTCGGTGTCGGGGAGTAATAATAATAATCGTCTCCGGCTTCAGGAGCGTTATTAATAAAGGCTCAGCGGTTTGCATTAATTCATGCGGCGCAGCGGCTCGCGATTATCGAAACCGATCCCCAGCTGTTGTACGTAACAGCTGACGGTTCTAATTACGGCATTAGGCTGTGACAGGTAGCAGTCCAGCACACGCCGAGGCAGGGCTCTCCGGAGGGACGGAGGGATGCTGAAGCCGTGGCTAACTGCTCCCTGCCCAACGGTGCAAAAACAGAGGCGGCCATTTATCATATCAATTAACACCGACCCGGCAGCGCAGTGTACGTATAATGGCTTTTCCTTATCGCACGTGCAGACACGTCCCAGAATTCCATTTGGCTGAGCTGCCGAGCGTGTCTGACGGAGATGAGCCAGAGGTATGTAGTACGGGTGTGCAATGCGCCTGGGCGATATCTACCAATATTGATTGGGACAATAATTTATTGTTCATAAATCAGGATGGTCCATAATAGCCTCCCACCCACCTTGCAACTGTACATGCAAGATCTGTTGCAGTGTAGACCTGAACACGTCCACACGTCTCAATTATTTTGAAAGCTGTTCCTGCAAACTGGTCTATTCGCTCCTGCTGGTGTGAGTTCATGCCTTGGTGGTCCAGTGGCTGAATTCTCACTCGCCATGCAGGAGGCCCAGGTTCGATTCCTGGCCAATGTACAGTTGAGTTTAGAGAGCAGACATGGGCTGGAGGTTAGGGGACCATTTAGGGACTGGAAGGTTGCTGGTTCAATTCCCTGAACCAACTAGACATGACTGAAGCACCGAGCCCCAACCTGCTCCTACCAGCAAAGCAGTGCCAGGGTCCTTCTGGGATCTGAACCCAGCTGTTAGCTCCCCTTTCCTACCACAAGGCCAGTTTAATCACCTGAGTAGCCCTACATCCCCCCACGGCTCAGGCCTCGCCAGCTGTACGATACTGTGCTGCAGTTACCATGAGAAATCACGACACCGTTCACTTCTACTGGATTTTACACTGGGCCTCGACACAGAGCAGCCTTACAGATAGTAAGCACACCAAGGCTAGCAGTGTCAAGAAGAAACTCCCCCAGAGCAAGAGGAAGGAACCTTAAGAGGAACCAAGACTCAAAAGAGGAACCCACCTTCATCTGGTCCCCAGCAGACAGTAATACGAAAACAGAGCAGGAGCAACAGAATAAAGATCAGATATGTCTGTATGTCTTTGTTGTTTTCTTTGTTGTATGATACCTGTGCATTTTATGTGGACTTACAATTGTAGGCGACTTTGGGTTCTTGAATAAACCAGAATAAAATATATCAGAATAAAGTATTATTATTATTATTATTATTATTATATGACAAAGAAACTGCAGCAGCGAATACAGACTGTAAACGACAGCCTGTCACTGGACAGAGATGACCGGTCACTGTTATCAGAGGCTTATCAGAGATACAATGATAGCATGCCTACAGTTCCGGCTCCTTTAGACCAGACGGGAACCCGTATCCACACCAGCAGGAGCTACTGGCCTATTCACCAAATGTAAGCCCCCCTCTCGAGTGACTGGCCTTCGTTCTTCTGATTACAGGCTGTTGGTTCTATGGTCTTTGGTGTTTGGGGTCTGTTTAGGGAGCTGGACTGATTTTGCTCCTCCAGGACGTACAGGTGGAGGGATGTGGGCGCCCACCTGTGCAGACAGGAGCTGTAAGACTCTTCCGCCCTGCAGACTTAAAAAGCCCTGAGCCATTTCCAGTGTTCTACTGCTGTAATAGTGGCAATTCCTTCCGCCACAAAAACTAGTCCCTTGTTGCTGTAGGGATAGAGCCATAAACTGGGGGAATATCAGGCTGAGCTCAGCCTTTCCGGTGCTTTCCGTGCGAGGCTGAACTCGGGGTGTACGGTGTTCTGTTTCAGCATCGTTACTACAAGGTGTGTGTGTGCAGCGGTCGCATCGCAAAACCTCCAGCACATCATGATACAGGCTTTCATGATGGAGAGCAAGGGGAAACTCCCATGGTTCCACGAGAGAAGCCTGCTGTCTCAGGTTAGGGTTCTTGGATACACAAAGATCATCGTATGGTCTACACTGTCGTACGAGGATGGTTTTTCCAAAATGGGTTCCTTAGTAAAGACAATCTAGAACTATAAGCACTCAAGGAACCATTTGCATGCTTCATTGGTTCTGTGCACGGTGAAATCAATCTTCAGATTGTACGAGAATGTGTTGTATATGGTTCTACATAGCAGAACCTTTTTGGCGCCATTTTTTTAAAAAGGGTTCTAGATAGAACTGTAGTCTCGACCTAGAACACCGTCTCCATTAACCTGTAGAACCATTTCACCATGCCCAGAACTACTCAAGCATGCAATGGTTCTGTAACTCATGCATGAGGAACCACTGAAGAACCATCACGGCACATCATGCTAGCAAGTAGCTGATTGGATGGCAGCCCATTATGACATCATCCTATTTATTTATTTATTTTTCCTTCCTGTTTTTTCGAAGCTTCTGTTTATGGTCAGCCTACATGCGTACAAACAGACCAATAAATATTTCTGTCTCATCTTTTTGGCCTAAACAAATTTCCCAGGCGACTGTGGACTATATAAGTCCTGTTGTTGTTGTGATTGTTCCAGCGCTGTGTTCAGTACCACGTACCGCGGTCACTTCGGTGCATTCAAAACAAACCACGATCGTCCCGAAACAATCGAGCTGAAACAAGTTCAGAGATTTACAGCCCTCGCGCTCGGCCTGCAGGCTGTAATCCCGCTGGCGCTGCCCGTGTGTACACAGAGGTGGCGTTATTTACAGTGTGTCCAGCTGGAGCAGAGTCGTCCCAGCCCGGCAGCCGTGCCGACGGGCCTGCTGTCCCCTTCCTCCTGCCCTTGCTTATGAAGGGAGATGATAAACTCCCTCTACATTAAGACAGATGGGGGAAGAAAAATCCGAGTGCGGTAATGCAAAGCCAAACGCAAGTAATGGAAGGCCATAGCTATAAAATACGATCTGCCAAATCGATACTGCCTTTTCTTTTGGGTCGCATGAGCCACTCCGCTTCGGCGAATTAGACTCAGCAGACGCCATTCTTACCCTCTGCTTCCTTCCTCTGGGTCTGGGTGGCACTTACAAACCGCAGTGACACTCATGCAGAGTCAAGCTGTGCTGCAGATCAACAGTAGACATCATTTCTTGCGGCAACAGAAAAACGCAGAGCTAATTTGGTCTCACAGTATCTTCACTAAACTCAGGGATGTTGGGTGGTGTGTTAGCATTAAGGCCTTTATATATACACACATATATATATATATATATACACGCATCATCAGAATAATAGTTTTACAAAGAATCAACCCACAGGAAGGGCGGGTCTTATCTCTGTACCTGACTGACCCAACAGCCACCATTACAGACCTCCAGCGAGCAGTGGTGCCCTCCATGAGTCATCCTGTTAGTGCAGCACCATCGGCAGACGGCTGCACCACGCAGGACTACATGCACACAGACCGTTACCACGACTGTCCTTAACACCACGTCACCGTCACCAAAGACTGCAGTGGTGTCGTACCAGACTGTCATGGAGTGACTCAGAATGGCAGCGGGTCATCTTCAGTGACGAGTCCCGCTTTAGTCTTGGTGGAGACGCCCAACGAATCCGTGTGTGGAGGCACCGTGGTCAGCACCCAGATGAACGGTTTGTCGTCACACGTCCAGAAGACCTGGTGTCCCTCCACCTCCACCCCTACCGCACCATCTGCAGGAGCTGTGTGAGGATGTTCAAGCTGCATGGGATGGATTATCACAGGACTCCATTAGGAACCTCTACAGCTCCATACCGAGACGTCTGGCGTGTTGGGTTAGCAAACACGGCGGCCCGACGCCATACTGAGAGACAGACTTCTGTATGTGTAGCTCAATAAATATTGATCATATCAGTCTAAACTTATCACCAGTTATTGATCCTGGTCACCTTTATCCTCCTTCCCAACACACCTGCACTCCCACACCTCCCTCTGAGTGATGGTGAGTAATGTGGAGCCGTTCAGGCTGCAGCATGTAAATAGAAGTTAAAATGCAGCGTGCTGTGCACAGTAAACACAAGCCAGGCAAGTGCAGTTTAGTAACACCGTAACACCGTTTAGCTGCTTTCAGAAAGGAAGCTCAGCTCTGGACGTTAAATTAGCCGCATGTGTTAGCAAAGTGCAAACAGAAGCAGAACTGTAGTACGGGGAGGTATTACTTCAGGCATAATGTTCTAATGTCTGTGAAAGCATGCGGCAATTCCGGTTCTATTAGGATAATTAGGTCTGCGTTTTCGGTTCAGATGTCACAACAAGGCGTACATCGCTCCGATCACCACGCATGCCATTACAACCTTCAGCAGCTGCGCTAATGTGCCACAGACCATAGACCAGGCCAGCACCAGACTCGTGGTCCTAGCTATGTCTGAAATGAATCCTAAACGTGTGGATGAATGTGCTGGTGAGAGGAGAGATGGGAGATCAGAGCTTGAGGACGTGAATCTCAGCGCATGAACGCTGCACTCAGGCGAGGCCGCATGATGCATGCTAGCTTTCATCGGGCCAATATCCTGCGCATAATTAGGGTACTTCGTTAATTACACACGCACAATGGTGGGGGGAGAAATCATGCTGAAAAACACACCGTTGAAGCAATTAGACCGCTCTCATGCAGAACGCACAAATAAAGCCTCCAGCCGAGATTAATTGTTGGGACGAATGGTTCCGCGTATTCTCCAGTTAGCGTTCGGGCTAATGGGACAATTTAGAGCCTGTGCATACAATCAAACCTCGCTTTACTCCTCAATGAGACCATGCATGTCTGCACAGCCTCCAATTACACCAGCAGTGTAGGATGTGGTGTCCACGAGGCCCGAGCAAAGGCAGCAGCGATCCGATGCGTCTCGCGAAACGAGCGGCTGAACACTATACAACAGGTGTATTTACAGTGGTGGTGATGGGAACCAGAGGTCACCACGTCTACAACACACACACACAGACACTGCCTAAACCACCAGTGAACCATCATCATCAAAAGAGTAGCTGCACAAACAGCCGCACACAGAAGGGATCAACCGACAGGATTCAAACTTGGTGGGTGGGTTTGACGAGCAGTGGTGTCCTCCATGAGTCCTCCTGTTAGTGCAGCACCGTCGGCAGACGGCTGCACCACGCAGGACTACATGCACACAGACCGTTACCACGACTGTCCTTAACACCACGTCACCGTCACCAAAGACTGCAGTGGTGTCGTACCAGACTGTCATGGAGGGACTCAGAATGGCAGCGGGTCATCTTCAGTGACGAGTCCCGCTTTAGTCTTGGTGGAGACGCCCAACGAACCCGTGTGTGGAGGCACCGTGGTCAGCACCAAGATGAACAGTCTGTTGTCACACGTCCCATGTGATGTCACACCACCTCCACCCCTACCGCACCATCTACAGGAACCGTGTGAGTATAGCTGCCAGAACTGGTGTAGTTTTGGGGGCCTACACCATAGTTACTCCACCCTTATACAGAACCCTGTTAGACCCTCCTACACCAGTATTATCCTATACCTGTGTCTGTTCGTACTCCGCACATGCTAACGGTGAAACACCCCACTTCGATACAGCCTGTAGTACAATTTGCCATGGTAACAGCATCGACTGTGCCTTATCGTCATGGGCTAGGCCTGTCTCTGTCATGCATAATCGCTTTTAAAGGGCACCGAGGGACATGACTGGCACTGCCAAAGCCTGGCACACTCCCACTCACCCAGCTCCATTAACGAAGAGTCATCTTTATTAATGAGGAGGAGATGTGACAGCAATTACCGCCGAGTTAAATAACAACGCTTATACATCTGAGGATTCACAAAATGGATTTCGCTCCAACCGCCTGACTGTGTGTGGAGCACAAGACACGGCAGACCAGACAAAACACTCCGCTGTACTGTGGTGATGCTGCTCCATACCGACCTGCCATATTCTCCTAGAGAACAAAACACTACTGAGATATTACTGAGACAAACCCCCCAAAGGCCGACAGCCAAACTGATCAGGCAGCCCACCACACAATTAGCTCACCACACAATCACCTCACCACACAAACACCTCAGCAGTTCGTTACAGGCCTCATTTACATACTGCAGCCGTCTGCGGTATCAGCGCTGCAGAGGCAATACATATACTGATAAACCTTGTGGTGACCCAGCCTTCATACTTTCACTGATATAGCCACACCCACTCACCCAGGCTTCATACTTTTACTGATATAGCCACACCCACTCACCCAGGCTTCATACTTTCACTGATATAGCCACACCCACTCACCCAGGCTTCATACTTTCACTGATATAGCCACACCCACTCACCCAGCCTTCTTACGTTCACTGATATAGCCACACCCACTCACCCAGCCTTCATACTGTCACTGATATAGCCACACCCACTCACCCAGGCTTCATACTTTCACTGATATAGCCACACCCACTCACCCAGGCTTCATACTTTCACTGATATAGCCACACCCACTCACCCAGCCTTCATACTTTCACTGATATAGCCACACCCACTCACCCAGGCTTCATACTTTCACTGATATAGCCACACCCACTCACCCAGCCTTCATACTGTCACTGATATAACCACACCCACTCACCCAGCCTTCATACTGTCACTGATATAGCCACACCCACTCACCCAGCCTTCATACTTTTACTGATATAGCCACACCCACTCACCTAGCCTTTGTATTTTCACTGATATAGCCACACCCACTCACCCAGCCTTCATACTGTAACTGATATAGCCACACCCACTCACCCAGCCTTCATACTGTCACTGATATAGCCACACCCACTCACCCAGCCTTCTTACGTTCACTGATATAGCCACACCCACTCACCCAGCCTTCATACTGTCACTGATATAGCCACGCCCACTCACTCAGCCTTCATACTTTCACTGATATAGCCACACCCACTCACCCAGGCTTCATACTGTCACTGATATAGTCACGCCCACTCACCCAGCCTTCTTACTTTCACTGATATAGCCACGCCCACTCACCCAGCCTTCATACTGTCACTGATATAGCCACACCCACTCACCCAGCCTTCATACTGTCACTGATATAGCCACGCCCATCCATCCAGCCTTTATACTGTCACTGATATAGCCACACCCACTCACCCAGCCTTCATACTGTCACTGATATAGCCACGCCCATCCATCCAGCCTTCATACTGTCACTGATATAGCCACACCCACTCACCCAGCCTTCTTACTTTCACTGATATAGCTACACCCATTCACCCAGCCTTCATACTTTCACTGATATAGCCACACCCACTCACCCAGCCTTCATACTTTCACTGATATAGCCACGCCCACTCACCCAGCCTTTATACTTTCACTGATATAGCCACACCCACTCACCCAGCCTTTATACTTTCACTGATATAGCCACACCCACTCACCCAGCCTTCAAACTGTCACTGATATAGCCACACCCACTCACCCAGGCTTCACACTGTCACCGATATAACCACGCCCACTCACCCAGCCTTCGTACTTTCACCGATATAGCCACACCCACTCACCCAGCCTTCATACTGTCACTGATATAGCCACGCCCACTCACCCAGCCTCCGTACTGTCACTGATATAGCCACACCCACTCACCCAGCCTTCATACTTTAACTAAGATAACTATGCCCAATAATTCAGCCTCCATACTCTGATTGATATAGCCACGCCCACTCACCCAGCCCTCATGCTGTCACTGATGCCGCAGGTCTGACTGCACTATGTGAAAGGGGAACAGCAATGCCGAGCCACTGGATAAAGCAGTAAGCCAGCACGGCTGCGAATGGACTCGAGTCTTTTCGAGCATGCCCCAGCACACTGCTGCAGGTAATCAACTCCAGCACAATCCTGCTGAAGCCTCATATCTGCCCGCTGTGTCTCGGCTGCTACACTTCACAACATGCGTGTGCTATAGAGTACGTTATACTCTGCGTGTCTGAGCGACATCTGTAAACAACAACAACCACTGCACTGTAAGAAGAAGCCCATTACTGTCATCTTATCAACCTGTTTACCAGTTCAGTCCATCAACACAAACAGATAGCCGAGCAGCTATAAACACAGTATCACAGGAGGAACGTGGTAGCGACTGTAGCGACTAAACTACAACCCAGCCACAGAACCCATGGCATGCTGCCAGCACCTCATCATGGAACAAGAGAACTAGAAAAGTGCAATTTCTGAAGAACATGCAGGGAACCACATAAAATGTTGCTATGGTATCCCAGATTGTTGCTATGCGGTTGCTACAGTATTTCAAGAGGATGCTAAGGAGTTGCCAAGTGGTTGCTAAGGTGTTGCTAAGAGGTTGCTATGGTATCTCCAGTGGTTGCTAGGGTGCTGTTAGGCGGATGCTATGGAATCTAAGATCGTTCCTATGTGTTGCTATGAGGTTGCAAAAGGAACACCATATTGCAGATATGGTGCTGCTATGAGGTTGCCAACGCATCTCAAGTGGTTGCTAAGGTGTTGCTAGGTAGTTGGTATGGCATCACAGGTGATTCTAGGGTGCTGCTATGTGGATGTTATACAACAGCAGATTGTTGCTATGGTGTTACTATCAGGTTGCTATGGTCTGTTAAATGCTTGCCAATGTGATGCTTCCTGGTTGACATGGTATCTCAGGTGATTGCTAAGGTGTTGCAAAGCCGTTTCCAGATGGTTACTACGGTTGCTGAGATTGCTATGGCATCTCAAGAGGTTTCTAGGCTGTTGCAAGATGGTTGCTAAAGTGTCGCAATAGTAGCGCAAGTTGTTGCTAAGGTGTTGTAAGGGCGTTGCTATGGTATCACAGGTGGTTACTAAGTTGTTATAAAAAAACATTGCTATTGTATCCCAGGTGGTTGCTAAGGTGTTGCTAAGCAGTTACAATAGTACCACTTGTGGTGGTTATGGAGTGGTAAAGAAGTTGCTGTGGTGTCACAGGTAGGTGCTAAATTGTTGCCAGGCCATTGCTGTGGGATCACAGGTGTTTGTTAAGGTGTTGCTAGGTGGTTGCTAAGCAGTCGCTAGGGCTAAGCAGTTGTTAATCAACTTTGTCTTGGTTGTTCTGGTGTCGCAGCATTGTTGTCATCCACCCTTACGCAGAACCACTCTGCACAACAAGGATCCACAGCTCTGGCATCTTCACTGTACCGGATCCCACTCGCTCACTCAGATACAATCTCGGAGAACATGGGACGTAGACGGACGAAGAGATTAGCCTCAGTGAAGTATGACAGGGCTTTTAGGAGCAGAGACAAACCACAGCCAGCAGGAAACCGCCTACCCCCTCACCAAGGACAGCGCAGCCTTTATGAGTGTGAGCTACCTGCTTTATTAAACAACAGTGCGCTTGTACACACATTTACGAGCCCCTGTTACAGACGTCTGGCTCTTTAGACCGATGGAGAACATCGCATACACTCGCCAAACACCTCCTAGTACCTACACTGCCTGTCCATTCTATCAGCTCCCCTGACCGTATAGGTCACTCTGTAGGTGTACAGGTCCAGACTGTAGTCCCTCTGTTTCTCTGTGTACTGTATTACCCTGTTCTTCAATGGTCTGGACCCCCACAGGACCACCACAGGACCACCACAGAGCAGGTATGATGTGGGTGGTGGATCATTCTCAGCACTGCAGTGACACTGACGTGGTGGTGGTGTGTTAGTGTGGGTGGTGCTGGTGTGAGTGGATCAGACACAGCAGTGCTGCTGGACACATCAGTGTCACTGCTGGACTGAGAATCCACCAACCAGAACTATACATCCCAGAGCGTCCTGTGGGCAGCGTCCTATGGGCAGCATCCTGTGGGGCAGCGTCCTGTGGGCAGCGCCCTGTGGGGCAGTGTCCTGTGGGGCATCGTCCTGTGCCCACTGCTGAAGGACTAGAGGATGACCAGCACTGCACTGTGCAGCAGCAGATGAGCTATCGTCTCTGACTGTCCATCTACAAGGTGGAGCAGCAAGGTAGGAGTGTCTAATAGAGTGGACAGTGAGTGGACACAGTGTCTCAACACTCCAGCAGCACTGCTGTGTCTGATCCCCTCACACCAGCACCACCCACACTAACACCACCACCACCACGCCAGGGTCACTGCAGTGCTGAGAATGATCCACCACCCACATCATACCTGCTCTGTGGTGGTCCTGTGGGGGTCCTGACCATTGAATACAGTACACAGAGAAACAGATGGACTACAGTCTGGACCTGTACACCTACAGTCACTGATGATTTGTATGAATGAGCAGACTGACAGACTGTGAGGAGGAGAGCAGCAGTGCTACACATTCCTGAGTGTTCCTGTTGGATACAGGCTGTGTTCGAGACGAGGAGCGTCTGTGGCACATCTCTCTGAAACAGTCGAATGTGATGCGTCAGCTTGCACATCCACACAGCTTTAGCTTTCCCCAGCGGGGGACACGACCGCGCGGGCCTCTGATGTGCTCCTGCCTCCTGCATGCACCTTAATTGATTTAGTTTCTCTAACACGTGTCCGGCCTCTGAGGCACGGTCATCCATCAACACAGCAGCGCTGAGCTGGGCCGAGCTGTCGCTCAGTGAGTCGTGAAGTGTCTGGCTTGGCTGTGGGTGGGGTAGACTGGTCAACAGCAGGGAGGGGCATCACCACACTCGACCTAACGAGAAACCTTAGAACAGACTCAGTCTATACCACAGTACCTACATTTAGAGCTTAGAGTTATACACTCCACCTAACGAGAAACTGTAGAACAGACTCAGTCTATACCACAGTACCTACATTTAGAGCTTAGAGTTATACACTCACCCTAATGAGGAACTGTAGAACAGACTCAGTCTATACCACAGTACCTACATTTAGAGCTTAGAGTTATACACTCTCCCTAATGAGAAACTGTAGAACAGACTCAGTCTATACCACAGTACCTACATTTAGAGCTTAGAGTTATACACTCCACCTAACGAGAAACTGTAGAACAGACTCAGCCTATACCACAGTACCTACATTTAGAGCTGACATTTAGAACTGTAGAACACCTACTTTATCTTAGTACCTACATTTAGAGCTTAGAGTTATACACTCCACCTAACGAGAAACTGTAGAACAGACTCAGTCTATACCACAGTACCTACATTTAGAGCTTAGAGTTATACACTCTCCCTAATGAGGAACTGTAGAACAGACTCAGTCTATACCACAGTACCTACATTTAGAGCTTAGAGTTATACACTCCACCTAACGAGAAACTGTAGAACAGACTCAGTCTATACCACAGTACCTACATTTAGAGATTAGAGTTATACACTCAGTCCTACACTACATCCTGTGCGTTCTGTTCAGACACATTCCCTGGTTTCCTGTTTGTTGGAGATCCTTATGAACACAGCACTCTGTGCCATACTGCTCCACCGTACGGCCCAGTCACCTGCTGGTTCCCCTGATGGGCCTTACCTGACCCAGCCAGTGAAGGGTGTGGTCATCAGCAGTGCACAATACCATGCATTAGAGCCCCATCACCTTCAGTGTGGAGGAGGCGCCCCAGATCCAGCAGCAGCACTGAGGGTATCCGCTCTGCTGCCCCCGCAGCGCTCTTTCATCTCCAGATTGCAGCAGACACCCCTCAAAGACCCTCACGCACACACACACACACACACACAAACACACACACACACACACTCTCCTGATGTACCAACACACACAAACGATTTCTGCACATCATTACCTCCCACACACACTCACTTCACACACACTCACTCATTCCACACTCACTCACTCCACACTCACTTCACACTCACTCACTCCACACTCACTTCACACACACTCACTCCACACTCACTCACTCCACACTCACTCACTCCACACCACTAGAACAGCAACGGGAGAAAAGTGCAGATAGAGAGAGACAGACAGAGAGAGAGGAGAGAGATGTAGAGAGAGAGAGAGAGAGAGAGAGAGAGAGAGAGAGAGAGAGAGAGAGAGAGAGAGAGAGAGAGACAGAGAGAGAGAGAGGAGAGAGAGAGAGAGGAGAAAGAGAGAGGAGAGAGAGAGAGAGAGGAGAGAGAGGAGAGAGATGTAGAGAGAGAGAGAGGAGAGAGATGTAGAGAGAGAGAGAGAGAGAGAGAGAGAGAGAGAGGAGAGAGAGAGAGAGAGAGAGAGAGAGAGAGAGAGAGAGAGAGACAGAGAGAGAGAGAGGAGAGAGAGAGAGAGGAGAAAGAGAGAGAGACAGAGACAGAGACAGAGACAGACAGAGAGAGAGAGAGAGAGAGAGAGAGAGAGACAGAGAGAGAGAGAGAGAGAGAGAGGAAAGAGAGAGGAGAGAGGAGAGAATGAGAAAGGAGAGAGAGAGAGACAGGAGAGAGAGAGACACAGAGAGAGAGGTAGAGAGAGGTAGAGAGGCAGACAGAGAGAGGTAGAGAGAGGTAGAGAGGTAGAGAGAGGTAGAGAGGTAGGGAGGTAGAGAGAGGTAGAGAGGTAGAGAGAGGGGCAGCTGTTGCTGAGGTAGTAGAGGCTCCTCTGAGCTGTAATTATGAGCCCCGTCTGCAGAACAAACACACCACCACCTACATCTACTGACCCAGACTCTAACACAGAACAGAACCGCCTCGGGTCCAGACGGAGCAGACCCACAGACGGAAACTCTCCTGACACCCAGACTCTAACCCAGAACAGAACCGCCTCGGGTCCAGACGGGGCAGACCCACAGACTAAAACTCTCCTGACACCCAGACTCTAACCCCAGAACAGAACCGCCTCGGGTCCAGACGGAGCAGACCCACAGGAAACTCTCCTGACACCCAGACTCTAACCCAGAACAGAACCGCCTCGGGTCCAGACGGAGCAGACCCACAGACGGAAACTCTCCTGATCGGAGTGTGTAAAACAGGTGTCAGGTGACAGACAGGTGACAGACGAGCTAATGCTGAGATGCCTTCAGAGCTGTTCAGAGTGGGTTGGTGTGAAACGCTCTGTTCTAGATAAACACACACAGCCAGAACTGTTCAGAGTGGTGCTGGTAGGAACCAGAGGCCCAAACAGTGCACTTCCAGATTTTCCCATCATCAACATTCCAAATAAAACCCAGAAGACCCGTGTAGGTTCACTGGTGGTCTAGATAGTCAATAAAATGTCTATATTAGTGCGGTAGACGTGGAGAACCCTGGTTCCCATCACCACCACTGTGAAGAACCACGTCTGAACCATCTTACACACTGAGTTCCAGAGGAACTGGGTGGAACTGCCCTGTAAAGGGGGAAGGAAAGAAGCGTGGATCCTCACCTCTGTAGCACACCGTCAGCCAGAGCAGCTCCAGAAACTGCCCCCCGAACTCGCACACGTCTAAGCCCAGCATCTCGCCCCACAGGTCTCAACCGACAAACGGATGGACAGAGCCGCGTCCGGCGGAGGAAAGAAGTGACCGCGCTCAAAATAAACGACTGGAAGAGGAAAGAATCAGGCCAGCATCCCGCCGAGCGGCATCAGCACACAGAGACACAGAAGCCCCCCGGTCTGGGTGGGGAAGAGAGACGCGTGGGTAATCCGTGCTGGACCGGAGCGCTCCCTCTCCCTCCCTCGCTCTCTCCCTCTCCCTCGCTCTCCCTCGCTCTCCCTCGCTCTCCCTCTCTCTCTGCAGACTCTATCGATTCAGCAGCATCACCACGCACGCCTAGAGCAGCCACATCACTCATTACACTGCGATGATCTCATCCTCTTCCTCTCTCTCCTTCTCTCTCTCACTCACTCACTCTCTCCCATTCCCTCTCTCTTCCTCGCTCTCTCTCCCTTTCCCTCTCTCTCACACCGACATTCTTTTTTTCTCTCCTCCACTCCGCCCTGCCTGCACATCTCTATTCTCCAGACACTCGTTACGCTGCTCCCTTTTTCCTCTCCTTCATCCCAATCTTCTTATTTTCACCACTCTCTCTCTCTCTCTCTCTCTGGATCTCCATTTATCCTTTAACATCTCTTTGTCTCCTCTCTTCTTCTCCTTCTCCTTTTCTTCGTGTCTGCAGTTCTTTGGTTTCTCTCTCTTTGTATGTCTGAGTCTTCCCTTCTTTCTCTCTCTTTCTCTCTCTATCTGTTTTTCCCTCTTTGGTTAATTTCTCTCCTTTATCTTTTTTCATCTGTCTCTGTTTTAACTTTTTACCTCTCACCTCTTCTTTCTCAGTGTTTGTCTTCTGAACTCTCTCTCTTACAGTCACTCACTCTTCCTGTCTCCCTTTCTTTCTCTCAGGCTTTCTCAGTCACTTCTCTCTCTGTTTCTCTCTCTGTCTCCCCCCTCTCTCTGCTTCTCTCTCTCTCTGCTTCTCTCTCTTCCTCTTTCACTCTCTCTGTCTCTCTCTCACCCTCTCTCTCTGCCTTGCTCTCACTCCCTTTCTCTCTCTCTCTCTCTCTCTCTGCCTCTCTCACTCTCTCCTTCTCCCTCTCTCTCTCTCTGCCTCTCTCTCTCTCTCTGCCTCTCTCTCTCTCTGCCTCTCTCTCTCTCTCTGCCTCACTCTCTCTCTCTGCCTCACTATGGAGCATAAAGACAGGCTATGGTCTCCTCCTCTAGCGTCTGTGCCATGCTCCTTCCATTTGTCATCCGTCACTCGGGGTTATCAGTCTGTCTTACCTACCATGGTTACCATGGAAATACCCCTCCCTTCCTCCCTCCCTCCCTCCCTCCTGAAGGACTCTGGTGGTGCTGGATGATATGTACTGATGTAGCAGGAGGATGTTACAGGACCGTCACTTCCTCTGTTTGGGTTACAGGTTCAGGATCTCACCGCCGGAGAGGCTTCTAACGGTGAAGCAGCTTCGGCTAATCCCTCATCGCTGGAGCCGAGTTTAAAGCTCCACACCGAGGGATGGTGTGGATGAGTCCAGGATGAGTAAAGCTGTAGCGCTGTCTGGTTTAGAGGCGTCTCTGTAGAGAGCGGTGAACAGTTTCCCCAGCAGGGGGCACACTCCTCCCCTGCACCCCTCCCTGCTCACTAGCAGCTCAACAGAGAGTCATTACAGGCCACAGTGACACATACACACGTACGTACACATAGCTTTGGGCTTCTCACACCTGAGTATTCCAACCTCGTGCTAGAATTCCAGGTGTCCCGCTTGTTTGCCCGGGTTAGCAAACATGGCAGCCCAACGCCATACTGAGAGACAGACTTCTGTATGTGTAGCTCAATAAATATTGATCATATCAGTCTAAACTTATCATCAGTTATTGATCCTGGTACCCTTTATCCTCCTTCCCAACACACCCGCACTCCCACACCTCCTTCTGGGTGCAGCTGTTCGGTAGATGGTGAGTGTATAAGACGTGTTTCTGGGAGACACAGTGGTACGAACACAGAAACTGGGATCCTGAATATGTATCAGAACATCCTGGTAAATAATATCAACACCACGACGGAACTGCGACGGCATACTGAGCTGGACGTGTGGCGAAAAGGTCAAACCTCAATTCTTCAAGTGGTTCTCCTGATGCACACTGTGTCATAACCTGGACGGGAGGGACGAAGTGGTGCCCCACCTAAACGCACCATGAGTACAGTCACTTGTGTGCACCTATAGGCTTTGATCTCCTGGTCTTTGTCTCCCCCCACTTGTCAGATCCAATCTGCACCCAGGTAACCGAGCCCCCTGTGGTATATATGAACAGTGCAGTATTAAATGGCTGTACTCAAAGATCATTCATATCATTATATCTTTATCAAGGTCCTCAGGGCAACCTTGCTTTGTGACCTCCACGTTCACATTCCACCAGACCTGCACGTACCTGCAGGGTGAGCTCACTGGCATTCCCGCTCTTCCTCATGTCTAACATAGTCGATCAGCCGAGACATGTTTGATGGGCCGCTTTAGTTTCTGTGCTGGAGCCCATGCAGCTCACAAGTCCTGGAAGTTATAGCCGCCAGGTTAGCGATGTGCAAACCGCCCTGCCGCCACACGCTGCCTGACATGGCCTGTGTGGAGTTAGCACGTGGCTAATTCTGTAAGCCCTGGGTGTACATAGGTCCATGGGTGGACACGCTGTCTATCAACACTCCTCCTGCTCTCCCTAGGAGCGCTCATCTGGTTAAGATCACTCCAGGAGTCGAACGGGCAATGAGAAGGAACGTTGAGGAATGGTGTTCACGGAAAGATACCAGCTAAGAAAGCTGCTGCTGTCCAAAGAAACATTTCATCCCTCCTAGATGTGCCAGGAAAATGTTCTCCTGGGAGATGCTACATGACAATGATCCAAAACACACAGGTAACCCAACTACGGAACAGTCGAAGAAGAACAAGATCTGGGTTCTGGATTGGCCGAGTCAGAGTCCTGACCTGCTGTGGTACAACCTGAAGGGGGCTGTACCAGCAGGAGACCCCAGAAATACAGGTGATCTGAAACACGGTTGGAGGAGGAACGGTCCTAACGACCTCCTCAGCGAAGTGCGGATCTGATTAGCAGCTACGGGAAGCGTTTGGTGGAGGTGATGGTGCTAAAGGAGGATCTACAGGGGTTCTCTTACTGTCTCCAGCCTGCGCTGTGGGTGTTCCTCAGCGTGTTCAGTGAACAGTACGACTGTGTGTGTGTTAGTGTAGTTAGAGTGTGCTTGTTATAACTGAGATAACTCCATAAACGATCCGACCACATTAGCATAAATCTAAATAATCACTTTTATATCAAATCTGTGATTTCTCTTTTATTAACGTTTACATTATTAACAACGCTGTCTAGAGGTCTAAAAGGGGAAACTGAACCGCGTAGCACTGTGGACCTATAGATGAGTTAGACCAACCAGAGCCGACGGAACCTTCACGAGCTCAACACATCACAACCATGATTTACTGGCAGTCTGGCATTTTGATAGTTCAAGCCTCAAGCCAGGAAAACTTAAAAACCATCTGAAGAAAAATAGCAATTTAAATCAGAATTATATATTTTAATAGATTTAAATATATAGTTATATAAATAAATATATAGTAATATAATTAATTTTTTTAAATATAATATTTGCATATATTTGTTATATTTTATATATATATATATATATATATATATATATATATATATATATATATATATATATATATATATAAAAGGTTGCACCCAGAAGGAAGTGTGGGACTGCAATGATATGACATGTATAATTTTGTTAAATATATATATATATATATATATATATATATATATATATATATATATATATATATATATATATATCTATATATATATATATATTTATTTATTTTATTTTAGTTTAGTCTCAGTTAGTTTTAGGTATTTGCTGAGCCATGGGTTAGACTGTTCCTCGGACAGGTACAGGCAGGTAGTGCTGCACACTGGAATGTAAGAGGATGGTACTACCGCTACCAGAGTCCTGTGGAAGCAGCTCTCCAGTTTAGAGAGTTCAGGTACCATCAGAGGAGCTCCAGCTCCAGATTTCCCTGGTATGATGTGGTTGCCAATAAATGAGAGCAAGGAACTGGCTCAACAGGTCACTGAGTTGTGGAACCAAACATAGACCAATCCTTCCTGAAACAGCAGCATTCCAGGACAAGGAAACGTTCTTAACGAAAACACACCGACACATTTACCTCAGAGCTGTATTACTGTATCCACTGTTTAGAGCTAGCTGCTGCTAATGCTGCTCTGTTCACCTGAGATACGGTTAGCCTAGCTGTTAGCTCCCCTCGACTACTTCACTCTAAACCTGATCCTCTAAAGCGAGTTCATCTTTTATTAATCTTCAGACCTGTATATTTAACTTTCTGAGGCTCATTCTGATGAACACACACCCCACTACAACCACTACACCCACATTTATACTCGGAGTGGGCTGCGGTTAGCCCCCCAGTGTTACCCACCGCCATTTTCTCTGGCTGAAGCAGGCTGAGAGCTGGGGAGGCCGTGGTGCATGATGGGATACAGTACACCATGAAGATAGCTTCAACTGTACACTAGAACCTCTGACTGGAGTAGAACACCATCCGGGTCTCTCCAGTACACCATGAAGATAGCTCCACCTGTACACTAGAACCTCTGACTGGAGTAGAACACCATCCGGGTCTCTCCAGTACACAGGAAGATAGCTCCACCTGTACACTAGAACCTCTGACTGGAGTAAAACACCATCTGGGGATCTCCAGTGCACCATAAAGATATCTCCACCTGTACACTAGAACCTCTGACTGGAGTAGAACACCACCCGGGTATCTCCAGTACACCATGAAGATAGCTCCACCTGTACACTAGAACCTCTGACTGGAGTAAAACACCATCTGGGGATCTCCAGTGCACCATAAAGATATCTCCACCTGTACACTAGAACCTCTGACTGGAGTAGAACACCACCCGGGTATCTCCAGTGCACCATGAAGATAGCTCCACCTGTACACTAGAACCTCTGACTGGAGTAGAACACCACCCGGGTCTCTCCAGTACTACAATTAGGCACTTACAGCAGATTACACACGACTGTCAGGCAGATTTAGTAAATGACTGGTTTGTAGTACGTCATTTTGAATACAGCCGAGGTTTGGTGCGCCCTTCTTCCTCCAAGCCCCAGTGCTATACATTTATTAATTTAATAATAATAATAATTATTATTATTATAATTTCCTTTTTATTTCTTTTATAACATTTTCTGTGACCAAACGTCATTAAACAGTAGATAAAAGGGGGGAGTTCATACTTTTAACAGTCAGCGTCGTTAATTTGTTGCTCGTATTTCTAACTGGTAGTTGTTCGGTACAGTGTGAGGATGGGGTCATCGCCCGGGGTCCGGAACATGTGACGCGTGTCGGTACTACATCTTGTGTAGCTCTAGCAGAGCTGGACCAGGGTTAGACCTTCAGAGGCCGAACTGAGCACAGTCATGATGGTATCCTGACAGTTAAATTATCTCATATATCATTACCAGTATCAGTTTCTAATGATGGGACATATGATCTTGGGTTTATACACACGTCCTGTCGTGGTGATTCAACACATGTCAAAACAAAAACACTTGGGGTCGTGTGGGTTTCTGACCCAAACATTACTCACTGAACAACCAATACTTATGAAACCCCTCCTGACCTTGGTATTGCACCATGAAGGTCACTCGAGATCTTCCTTATGATGCAATACCTGCGCACTCTTACTCAGACACGTCAGAATAAAAGTCCTTCGTTGTTGGTGGCTGCGCCGTGTGATGCTCGTGGTGATCAGATCACACACAGCTGCCGTACTGAATCACAAAAGTGTTCTTCAAAGTGCTAAAGGTTCCAGAATCCTACAGAACGGTTCTTCGAAGGGTTCTTTAGTACAAATGGGGCCTGAATGAGTTCTCTGACCACTACTATAGATGAACCACTTCTGGTGGGCTCACTGGAGGGTCCCTATTTTACCTTCACCCATAAGTGTTGTACAATGTGGGACCTTTCAAAGCCTGGTTCTACAGAGAACCATTTTAGCAAATATAGTTGGTGAGAGTGAAGAGCACTTTTAAAGAACCTCCACCACATGGCAAGCTTAAAAAAGTGTCTTTGAAAGGTTCTTCTCTTGGTTCTTCAGGGAGCTAGAGCTGACCTCACTCAAGGAGCCCTTTTCTAAGTGTGTGCAGAACCGCCCGCACCGTGCATGGCTTTTCCCTAAAAAGGAAAGCCTGTTGTTGGTGGTTCTATATTGGGGGTTGTAGCAATTCCGAAACCAAGACCAGAAACCAAGACGGAACCGCGACAAAAGGCCATGGAAAGTTGTACAGCAGTTTCAGTTGTTCTTGGCTTCCAAAGAAGAACCACCGCTCCCCCCACTAAACACACTGCGGGCACCTCTGGTGGAGTTCTAGTTGACTCTGAAGTTCACCTAATCTACTATGTTCTTCAGTGTTCTTCTCTTTAGTGTTCTAGATTGTTGGTGATGTAATAAAGACCCTCCCCGCACAGATGCAGAGAATTCCATATTCTCTAATAACTCCTTATTCTATATAGCGAGAACGGAGTTCCGCTGGTGCTGCAACCCAGATCAGCTTTTTTAGGTATGGTGAAGAACCCGTTTTGCTAAAAGTGCAGAAGTTGCCTATCGCAATACAACGAGCGCATTCAACTGCGACAGACTCGTTTCCTCCACCGTGCTGACTGGAAACAGTTGCACAAACAGGATATGAGACGAGGCTGCTGTTTGAAGCTCACCACAGAGCAGCTCTGGGGGTCCAGGGCTCATGCTAACACAGCTAGCATTATGGTCTCTATACACCAGCAGGGTGCTACCGTGATACAAAGCAGGGAACTCACCAGTGCACAGTGCACAGTGCACAACACCACACTGCTATTATATTCCTATACGTAGAACATATAGAATATATAAACGTAACTCCGGACAGGCACTTGTAAGAGCACAGTGCTGAAATAGTGCATGGCTGCACAAATTAAACAGTAGTTCAATTCAGCACACAACACCGCAGGTGGTGGAGAAGTGTGTGCGGACATGGTGCACAGACACCGTTAGTCACATGGTCTCACTAACGCCCCACTTCATACAGCCCATATATGGAAACCAAACTGCAGAGTCAGGCTCCGCCGTGTGTGTCTGATCTCCTGCACTCTCACCAATCAGCTCTCTCCGGTCACGTGAGCTAAACTCACTGTCTGCTTCTCGTACCTGCCGGAACCAAACTGTGGAGATCTGCTGATTCTGTGGATCCCTTCAGAAGAGCAGCTGAAGACGTGCCCAGAGGTGTTAGAGGTGTAGTTAGGCTGTATGTATTTGTTAGTGTGTGCATTGTTGTGTGCTGTATACATAAATGAAACTAGCTAACTTTACAGGAGAAGGAAAACATACTTTGAATGGAAGTCAATGGAACCGAACGTCTTTCCGAGTCATTATGGGTCATTTTTTAAAGTCCATTCATCATGAAATTTACACACAACATAATGAGCACTGTATACTGTGTACATATATACACTCATCATCAAAAGGATAGCTGCACCCAGAATGAAAACCACCACAGTAATGAAACTGGGTAGTAGGTTTGACATCCTGAGACAAGCTAATGATTCAAGTTTCACACTCGGCCGTGCATGGCACTTGAGCAAGAATGGGCCTTATGACCCAGCAGCCACCATTACCGACATCCAGCGAGCAGTGGTGTCCTCCATCAGTCATCCTGTTAGTGCAGCACCATTGTCACCACGTAGGACTACATGCACACAGACCGTTACCACGACTGTCCTTAACACCACGTCACCGTCACCAAAGACTGCAGTGGTGTCGTACCAGACTGTCATGGAGTGACTCAGAATGGCAGCGGGTCATCTTCAGTGACGAGTCCCGCTTTAGTCTTGGTGGAGACGCCCAACGAATCCGTGTGTGGAGGCACCGTGGTCAGCACCAAGATGAACGGTCTGTTGTCACACGTCCAGAAGACCTGGTGTCCCTCCACCTCCACCCCTACCGCACCATCTGCAGGAACTGTGTGAGGATGTTCAAGCTGCATGGGATGGATTATCACAGGACACCATTAGGAACCTCCATGCTGAGATGTCTGGTTCGCTGGTCGAGGAGCCGCTGCCATTCTCCATGACAGTCTGGTACGACACCACTGCAGTCTTTGGTGACGGTGACGTGGTGTTAAGGACAGTCGTGGTAATGGTCTGTGTGCATGTAGTCCTGCGTGGTGCAGCCGTCTGCCGATGGTGCAGCACTAACAGGAGGACTCGTGGAGGACACCACCGCTCGCTGGGTGTCTGCAGTCGTGGATGTTGTGTCGTCATGGTTTTCACGTCTCACGATGTTAAACCTATTATGTCTCATGTTGTTCTATTATGTTAACCTCTGCCAGTACACTGTGCACTAACATCTGCGGAAATCACCAACACTGCGTCGGGGGGCATTCACCCAGTTTGGTTGGAACTGAGTGGACCTTGTTGAGCCACTTGAGCCGTCTCCCTGCTGAAAAAAGAGACCCTGCCCTGAGAACGTCCCGGGACGGAAGTGAAAGAGTGACCTCGATCAATAGACAGAGGTCCTGTTTATCGAGGGCTGCCAGTAATGTACACGACTTCCTCCTCACAATCTGTCAGGCATTGTCAGAGCCTTGGCTGACAGACGCCGTGTGGGAACTGCACTGTGTTTCGGAGGGGAAGGGGGAAGGGGGAGGGGTGTACCGAGGCGGGGGCTTGCTCAGAAATGCTTGTTTGTTTGTGAGGACAGAGACAGTTATGAATTGTTTAGACACCCAAACACAACAAACATCTTCAGTCTGTGTCTGCTCGGTCGTCGCGACAACACAAATTCAAATGAGTCTGCAGTGATTAGGCGCCAGTTTGGGGGGCTATTTTAAAGGGCCCATACCATGGAAAACTGGATTCAGCAGAAAGATAAACACTGCTAGGGTTAAACCATACCATTAACTCTGTAGTGTGTGTGTATATGTGAGTGTGTGTATGTGTGTGTGTATATGTGAGTTTGTGTGTGTGTGTGTGTGTGTGTGTGTGTGTGTGTGTGTATGTGTGTGTGTGTGTGTGTATATGTATGTGTGCGTGTGTGTGTGTGTGTGTGTGTGTGTATATGTATGTGTGCGTGTGTGTATATGTGAGTTTGTGTGTGTGTGTGTGTGTGTATATGTATGTGTGTGTGTATATGTGAGTTTGTGTGTGTGTGTGTGTATATGTATGTGTGTGTGTGTATGTGTGTATGTGTGTGTGTGTATGTATGTGTATGTATGTGTGTGTGTGTGAGTATATATGTGTGTGTGTGTGAGTATATATGTATGTGTGCGTGTGTGTGTATGTATGTGTGTGTGTGTGTGAGTATATATGTATGTGTGTATGTGTATGTGTGTGTGTGTGTGTGTATGTGTGTGTGTGTGTATGTGTGTGTGTATGTGTAAGTATATATGTGTGTGTGTGTGTGTGTGTATGTGTGTGTGTGTGTATGTGTATGTGTGTGTGTGTATATGTGTGTGTGTGTGTGTATGTGTGTGTATATGTGTGTGTGTGTATAAGCGTGTGTGTGTGTGTAACACAGCCTGTTTTGAATTAGCTCTATTTGTGATGTCACAAAATCCAACACATTTGCACACATCTGTCTATTTCAGCTGCGTAGCCCCACCCACACACAAGTTATAAGGAGTGTTTCAGGCTGAACTGCTTTTTGAACGAGGCACCGCCAATCAGAACAGAGCTCATTTACATATACTGGTCTTAAAGGCACAGTAACGTATTTCTAAGGGCTGAACCAGTGGACGTTTTAGAGCCTGTACATGGTTTGTTGTTGTGTAGTTGTTACTGTTTGGCCTTTTAAAAACTCGTCTGTCATCAAAACGATCAAAAGCGATTGCGTGGTTATATGTTACGCGGCTATACAGTAGATGAGCTAATCTATACCATAATCAATAGAACCTCCTCAGCTTGTACAGGCCCTTTGTCTACTCTGTGATACGTTAATAAGATGTGACACCTGTCATCATCCACCTCACGTGTTAACGTGAAGCATCCGAGGCATCAGAATAAGAAATAAATAAATCTCTGGTTTTACAGCCCACGTCGCTGTTAAACGAGGCTTCATAAAACGCCCATTACTTCTGGATCCTCCGGAGGCTTGGGCAGGAGGGTGATAGACTGTCTTATACCGCTGATGGAGGCATATCACTTCAGCCATAAACGGCTTTTACTGCACACACGTCCAGCCGTTTCGCTCGCAGCCCGGGTCACCGCATACAGAGCCACCGCCTACTTCAATTGCATTACACCATATCACACACGGCGCGGCCCACTGCTGCCTTTCCGAGCGATGAGGACAATTCATCAGGAGACAGCGTCTCTATGGTGGGAAAGCGAGGGCACGTCCAGCCCCCCGAGTCGCCCGGGTGAACTGTTAAAGGGCCCGTGTGTACACATTTGCTTTTGACACTGTAGTATTTTCTAGCCTCTCTCCACACCTCAGAATCAAACTGGGCCTTTAGGGCTGATATATATGTAAACTAGCTCTCTTCTGATTGGCTTACATGATTGGTTTACATGCTCTGACTGAACCTTTCAAAAAGCAGCTGTTTCCAAATGTGTTGGGGTGTTTGTGATGTCACAAAATCAACAAATTTTTAAAAATGGATATTTATTTCCATTCATGGAGTAGGAAGGTAACAATACCGCACCTCACTGCTTTCTACACAGCATACTACACCTCCCTGCTCCCTACATAGCGCACTACACCTCCCTGCTCCCTACATAGCGCACTACAACTCCCTGCTCCCTACATAGCGCACTACACCTCCCTGCTCCCTACATAGTGCACTACACCTCCTTGCTCCCTACATAGCGCACTACAACTCCCTCCTCCCTACATAGTGCACTACAACTCCCTGCTCCCTACATAGTGCACTACAACTCCCTGCTCCCTACATAGTGCACTACACCTCCCTGCTCCCTACATAGTGCACTACACCTCCCTGCTCCCTACATAGCGCACTACACCTCCCTGCTCCCTACATAGCGCACTACACCTCCCTGCTCCCTACATAGTGCACTACACCTCCCTGCTCCCTACATAGTGCACTATACTCTCCCCAACTCACTACACAGAGCACTACACCACTCTGCTTCCTACACAGTATACTACACCTCCCTGCCTCCTACACAATATACTACGTCTTCCTGCTCCCTACAGAGTGCACTACACCTCCCTGCTCCCTACATAGAGCACTACACCTCCCTGCTTCCTACATAGTGCACTACAACTCCCTGCTCCCTACATAGTGCACTACACCTCCCTGCTCCCTACATAGCGCACTACACCTCCCTGCTCCCTACATAGTGCACTATACTCTCCCCAACTCACCACACAGAGCACTACACCACTCTGCTTCCTACACAGTATACTACACCTCCCTGCCTCCTACACAATATACGTTATCCTGCTCCCTACATAGTGCACTACACCTCCCTGCTTCCTACATAGTGCACTATGTAGTAGTTTAAATCCTTGCTCCTGCAGCCCGACAGCGCACAGTACAGTTAGAAAAAGACATTCAAGATTCAAATACATCTATACTCCACCCATAGCGCACTGTCTGTAGATAGATAGATAGATAGATAGATAGATAGATAGATAGATAGATAGATAGATAGATAGATACTTTATTGATCCCGAAGGAAATTTAGAGTCTAGACTTCCCAAAGTACACTATAATTAAGGAGCACATAGGTTTGAGGTTCAGTCTGGGTTCGACGCTACCTCTGTCTGAAACACTGGGGGGCACCTGAGGCATGCAAGACGCTCTAGTGACGGCCTTTAGACTTTTACACTGCAGTTTTACAGTCAGTCATATCGGACCCAGGCCTGTGATATTAATGACGGAGCTGATGAGGATGTTAATCCATGATATGGGCCCTATAAGCGAATACATACATAGGAAGTCTGAAGGGAGAACAGACCTGAGCAGCTAATCCCCCCAGAGGTCAACAAGCTCAAGGTCAACAAGTTAAAATGGTCCATATATTACTTTCAGTGCATGCGAATAAAGAGTTATGCGCCACAGCTACTAGGAAGAAGGCGAGGCCCATAGAGCATCATCTTCACAGGAAGAGGAAGAGGAAGAGGACATGTCACAACTGCTAACAGTCAGGCATGTGTCAGCGACAAGAGTAACGACCCGATTCAAGTGTCTACATCATCTACACATACCTGAATCAGATTACCATACATCAGCAGGTACTGCCAAAGCTGCACACTGACGGCTACGTGGCTCTAATACATTTAATTAATGCGGAAATGATGTGAACACAGTATGATGCACATTCGCTGCATTGCTCTGTTCCGAGTGCACTAATTCTGCCTTAAAGGGAAATTCATGTGGAGAGGCTGATCACGCAGACCTGCGCAGCAAGAACAGGATCTACTTTCAGCAGCATTAGGAGGATGTGGTTAGCAGTGGCATCCATCACCCTGCTTAGTAATAACTCACACTACATACAGCACATGCAGCTGCATTCATATAGTTACTCATTATTAATATAGTTTTCATTATTAATATTATTAATCAAACATTCCTAGACATGCACTGCACACATAAGCCTTCAGATTCAGTCTAATCATTTAAAAAAAAGTAATTCCAACAACTATATACAGGAAGTCTTTTATCATTCGAGCAGATTTGAATCATCTGCCCCCAGCCCAGCCAGCATAATGAGCTATAGACCTGCCTCCACTGACTTTAAGTTACAGGAGTTTTGCACTGGACAAAGTCCTCACAGACTTTCAAAACTTCACCAACTTTCCGTTCCAGATAGCTTCCCCTTTACTCTGTACAAAACAAACAACACTGTTGGCGAATTTCACAGCAAAACGACCAAAAAGTCTCTCACCTCTTCGTCCTGTTGAAACTTGTTGCTGCGACTCTCTCTGAAATAGCAGTGCGAATGAGGCGCGAGGGGATTTTCTTTCCCCACCCGTATTCAGACCAGCCCCGCCCCCCGCGCGCTGTGATTGGCTCTGAGGTGACGGACTCGAAAGCGATAGTCAGAGCGCTGGTAGGTCTGGACTCCAAGCTAGCCAATCAGAGCGAGCGGGAGGCGGGCCTTGTGTGAACACAGATTGGTGGGAAACGCGGACGCTGAGTTTAGAGGCAGTTGTGTACATCGCTGTAATGTCACGTTTTGCTTGTATTCGTTCACTAATCCGGGTACGGAGATGTGAGGGAGCATACCTGCAGGAAAGCAGTCGGTTTCTCTTTCGACGTTTTTATTCCTCACACGTTTACTGCGCTGCTGCCACCTAGTGGACAGACCGAGCATAGCGCCCCTCAGTAGGAGCCTCAGTCTGTCTTCAGTTGCCATGTGTGAATCAGATTCAGATTTATTGACCAAGCATGTTGACACACACAAGGTATTTGGTTCCAGCAGATTGTGTCTCTCTAGCACTGAAACAATATACACTTAACCGACATTCCACATATACACAATAAATACAGTGTACATATACAAAATATACAGTACTTAAATATATACATATATGTAACGGTGTACAATAGTTGTATTTGAGATAATTATGAAATTCCTGCTAAATGGGTTTGGCACCCCCTGCTGGTCGGTCGGCGTATTGCGACTCTGATACATATAGAGTGTTTACATGCTGCCCTGTTGTATGCTGACAGAGGCACGTATTAACGTGTTCAGATGTACAGTATATACAGTAAAGTGAATAGTGCATAAATAATCCTATGATTGAAAAGAGAGTTTACTCCTCAGCAGTCCTCCTCCCTCTTCCGGCCCCGCTGGGAGGAGTTGAAGAGCCTGATGGCTCTCGGGACAAAGGATCTCCTGAGTCTGTCCGTGGAGCAGCTCTGTGACAGCAGCCTGCCACTGAACTTGCTCCTTCTGTCCATGAGGATGGTGTGCAGTGGGTGCCCATCATCATCCATAATACACAGCAGTTTGTGCAGTGTCCTCCTCTCCGCCACCTTCACCACAGAGTCCAGCTCCACACCAACAACTGACCCTGCTCGCCTGACCAGCTTGTCCAGCTTGCTTCCTCCCCAGCACACCACAGCATAGAAGAGACAGCTGGACACCACAGTCTGATAGCACATCTGCAGGAGCTTCCTACAGATGTTAAAGGACCCCAGCCTCCTCAGGAAGTAGAGTCGGCTCCGCCCCTTCTAGTACAGGATATCAGTGTTGGCTGACCAGTCCAACCTCTCGTCCAGGTGCAGTCCGAGATACCTGTAGGTCTTAACCATCTCTACTTCCACCCCCTCAGTAGAGACCGGCTGTGTGAGTGGCCTCGCCCCCGAGAGTCCACCACCATCTCTTTGGTCTTGGAAGTGTTCAGTAGCAGGTTGTTCCTATGGCACCATGCCACAAAGTCCTCCACCCGGGTTCTGTACTCCGCCTCCTGCCCTCCCCTCATACAGGCCACAACAGCAGTATCGTCCGAGAGCTTCTGCATGTGGCACGTCTCAGAGTTGTGTCTGAGGTGTACAGTGTGAAGAGGAGAGGGGACAGTACAGTCCCCT
>JAMWET010001462.1:0-16733 GCA_024036415.1 Prochilodus magdalenae | reverse complement strand
TTACAACCAATTAAATGCATTTAGCTTAACTCAGCAAATGACTTTGATTAAAAGGATCGTTGGTTTAAAGATCTTTTCTTAGGTTGAACCTAATTCATTTGAAATTAAAATTCACCAATGAAACACTGTTTACAGTGCAGATAAGATCAGACAGGATTACCTATTTTTATCCTTTCCTGTTTCAGCCTGACAGTATGTCATTTAGTATTTTAAATATCTATTTTATTGAAATAGTCGCATAATATCTCCAATTCATGTTAAACATGTCATATCCAAAAGTATCCACATATTTTCTCCATATATAACGAGATTATAGGAACGTTAAGAATCTGAAAATATTGGTGAGTTCAATGAAATGTGGTGTTTCTTTGTGTTGCCTGTTTTCAGATGTTTGTAGGTCTGTGTGAAATTAGTCTTATTTTTCTTCATTGACTGTAAACTGTTTCACATTTAGCCTTCTGATAAGGAAGCAGTGGATGGTGAAGTGCTGTAAACTGTAGATTATGTGTGAAACTGAAGAGTTCTGCTTTTTTATGATTTTCAGATTTGATAAAAGAAGAAATTAAAATGATGAAGAGTATCAGAAAGTGGCATCAAATTATTAAACAGGTACAGTAGTAATGATTCAAAGTTCTTAATCTGTCGCTGGAGGAGCATAGCACACCTGAACTAACCCAGTCATTTTGTACTGTGGTCAACAGCTCTGCTGGAAACAACTCAGCAGGAGCGAGAGCTGCCGCCCCATCCAGCCCCACAGGCTTCGGGTGCTGGGGCGCCTTCCACCACCTGTCCCTTAAGAGGGGCAGAAAGCAGGAGAGGACAGATCTGACATGGCAGTACATTTACTATGCAGGACGAGGTGGGGGCCGCGACAGAAGCACCGCGGAAGAGAAAGGAGAAGAGGAAGGTAATTGAGCCTAGTTATCAGGCTGAGCTGGCTAAAGTAGAATTAAACTTGTTTGGAAAGTGAAACCACGGCAAGTTTTTTAGTTACCATAACACTGAAGTGCTAGCAGAGATTAGCATTATCTCTGTGCTGGTACTCAGATTAATTATTCAGTGAAGATTTCTTCATTACATTACATATATGCTGAAATATGGGACCTCATTGAGAAGAAGGGCAAGTTAGTATACAGATCTGGCATGGCAGTACATTTACCATGCAGGACGAGGTGGGGGCCGTGACAGAAGCACCGCGGAAGAGAACGGAGAGGAGGAAGGTAATTCAAGGCTCTAGACTAACTTTTTGCACTGGTTGCACCAGTGCGCCTAACGTTTTTTCTTAGGTGCACCAGCACAAAAGTTAGGTGCACCCAAATTTTCAACCGCATCACATTTAACACCGCTGTTTTACAAGTTCACTTTTATTTTTTTAATCGCTGTCCATATAGGCAATATTGACTTGTAAATGATTAACTAACAATGTGGTCAACATAAAGTTCTGTATTTGAAGCGCAATTCTACAAGAAAGGTAATTTACTGAAAAAGTGTTGTTGCTTAAAGTGCTTCAGTGAGCTGAAATTTTAACTTAAAACATCTCAAGATAAATGAAATAAAAAGAAAATCTAAATTAAAAGTACAAGTGTTTTAAGGGCTTTAAACTGAACATCTCATGGCTCAATGTCTTATGGACTATCCTCCATTGCAGTCACATGCCCCTCAGATGGCCAACTCCTGTAGTTTGGCCTTCTTGATCTTTGGCCTTGGCTAAACCAGCTTGCCACACACTCTCTGGCATCAAAATCTTCCAGACTTGGCCCCTCTACACTGATTCTTATTAGATCTTCCACTGTGTCTGAATGAAGGGATGCTCTAATGTCTGATTTGATCCTCTTCTGTGCAGAGAACCCTCTTTCACAAACTGCAGTTGAGACAGGGAGGACCAGCATAATGTGTACAAGGTGCAGGATGTTCTGTGGAAAAAATACATTCAATAGATTTATTTAAGCACTGTGTGTTAGATAGCAAAACTGATACAATCTTAAGAAAGCACAAAACAAAAAACTGACCTTGTACTCTAAGCAGTAGGGCTCTCTGGTCAACATGAGCTCCCAAAGGCTGAGGTAGGTCTTGTCTTTGAATATCCTGGCAATTAACAGCTTCAAGCTTACAAACTATTCTTTTGCAAGCTCAGTGTTTACACCAATTCTGAAAATGATGTGGATTACACAGCTAATCAGTGTGCACATGAACAAATATCTACCACCAGCACACATTATATTGTAGTAATCCACCAGCTACCTTCTCAGGACTGTGGAGAAGTGATCCAAGAGAAATGCAAGGTCATCAGCACCATAGTCCACGAAGTCCTCTTGGTTCTCTGGTCAGCTTTCATGATTGAAAATGTTGAAGCATTTGACAGCCTTGGTTGTGTCAGACTCAGAAGCACTCTCCCCTATTGTAAGAACAAATACATTTTAGTAAATGAGTAACAATAATAACTAATAGTTTAGTGGCAGCAACACCATCTCCTGCCAGCTTTGATGCCTCTCCTTTGAGTGTTATTGTCTGTGTGTTGCATAAACCATGAATAGAGATTGGGTAAAGATATTAGAAATATTTGTACCAATAGACTGTTCTTTGTTTAAATGGGAGACAGAACCATATATATACCTGGAATTTGTAGACTGCCATTTCACCCTCTTCACCCTTTCCCTCCTCTGCAGCCTCATGTCAGCCAGGAACTCTGACAGTCTTCCACCAGGCTTGGGTCTCGCAGCCATTGCCTCTGTGGTCACAAGCAGTTGTTCAAGGCCAGTGCAGTATTATTAACACAGCTGAAGATGACCTCAAACACAATTCAAATTTACACATCCCACTTCATCTCCCTTACCTGTGGTAGGATGATCTCATTCCTCTGAAGTAGGAGGCTTAAGTTACTAATGCCACTAAACATGTCTGCAATAAAATGGCAAAAGGCCACAAAAGTGGCATCTTCCATTGATTTCTTAACCTGTATTAAAAATTAGTCACATAGAACATTAATGAACTAAATTTCTAAAATAAATAAATAAATAAATAAATAATAATAATAATAAAAGCAATAACAATGGCGTAAGTGGCTTTAATGAAAGGAATATTTTGAAAGAATGCACTGGCCTTTGTAGCTCGGCCTGCAATGTCTGCATTGGCAGAGGAGCCTGCCAAATGTTTCATGTGGTAGTACACAGCAGTGAACTGTCCTGGTTTAAGAAAGGTCTCCAGGGCCTTGGAAACATGTGGGAGCCACCTTGTCCCTTTCACCCCACTGGGCATCAGCACATTTACCCCCAAGTGAGCCCCAATGACCCTGAGCTCTCTTATTGAGTTTGGGCTGAAATGGTACGTCTACAAACGTCCAAATTAAATGTAGAAGGTCGTACAATTGCCCCATCATTGGATTGTTCCTTTGCACTGACAGCATTGCCAATCCAATCTGAAAAGATAGTCAAATTTTAAATGTAGATACATCTGCTGTATAAGAGAAAATAACCCACAGTGACTTTAGGGTGACAGTCATACCTTATCTTCTAGTCTTACCTGTGAGGCATACAGTGGAAAGGCACTGCAGCCCTACACTATCTTTGATTGGTTTAGACCACGAAATGGGTCTAATGTCTGTCTGTTTTTAACCACAGGGAGACTTTCAGAGTCGCGAAAACTTTTTCTGATTTTTCCCCCTCGAGCGGCTGGTCGCACTGGTGCGATCTCAGATTTTTTTTTGGTCGCACCATTGAGAAATTAGGTCGCTAGAGCCCTGTAATTGAGCCTGGTTATCAGTTCATTGTATAAATGAGTAACAGGACATTTACAGCTCATTATAAAGTGCTGTTCAACAGCTTCTCCAAAGGGGGGCGATATTTTCATTCACACCAGCGCTCATAACAGCAGGGTCGCACTAATGTACACGACTGTGCTTACAGGTTTAATGTACACGAGGTAATATTAATGTTTGCTGTTAATACTTGTGTGTGGATTGAACATCCGAATCATAGATATACAGACATGGTCGATTCCATAAACTATCCTGCTGCTGTATTTAAGCAGAGCTGGCTAAAGTAGAATTAAACTTGTGCGGAAAGTGTCTTCTAGTCTTACCTGTGAGGCATACAGTGGAAAGGCACTATGTGGTCACCTGCCTCTTGCTGCAGAAGGGCTATGACACCCCCTTTGCTGCCCAAATTAACAGCAGCACCATCAGCACCCAGAGCAATGACTTTCTCCAGCCAGTTACTGCACTGGTCCCCAAGAGCAGCAAATGTTTTCTTTGAGGCACCATAAATTCCTAATTAAACAAATAAAATAAAAGATAATACCATTTACTTCCCACATCAAGAGTTTATAATGCAATCTACTTTTTAATTTTCATTTTGTTATTTATATTTAAATTTTCAATTATAAGAATATTACATATGGTTAATGCAGTAAGGAGAAGGTAGGCCTATTATTGACATGACATGGCTTACCTTGGGCATGGGCATGCTCGACCTCAATGTGTCCAATCAGTATGTTCACCGGTCTTCCTCTCCGCAAGATACGACCGTACACAATGACACATTCCTTTGTGGCGATATCTGTGTCTCCGTCGATCAGGAATGCCATGTACGCACTGTTCGCAATTTGCACAGACGTCTTTTTTTTTTCCAGTGTATCTGCGATGACTCATAAATTGGACGCACGCGACATCATTGCTGTACGTCGGGTTTACGTTCAAGCCATTTTTCTTCTGAAGAATTATTTCGGACTTGAACTTAGTGAAGGGAAGTTCTTCATTTGCAATATTGTAGGCAACGTTAAACTTGATTATCATCTCGGCCTCGTCTGATGATCTGTTTGCTGCTGCCTGCCGCTGAAAGGCAGCGGGAAGCGGGGACACTTGGGCAGTGCATTTATCGCGGCATGGGGAGAGGGGATTGGTGGAGTTGGTTGCAGCCCTACACTATCTTTGATTGGTTTAGACCACAAAATGGGTCTAATGTCTGTCTGTTTTTAACCACAGGTTAACAGGTTTCTTACCACCACCCCCACCCCCCCCCCCCCACCCCCCTCGCACTGGTGCAACCTCAGATTTTTTTTGGTCGCACCATTAAGAAATTAGGTCGCTAGAGCCCTGTAATTGAGCCTAGTTATCAGTTCATCGTATAAATGAGTAACGGGACATTTACAGCTCATTATAAAGTGCTGTTCAACAGCTTCTCCAAAGGGGGGCGATATTTTCATTCACACCAGCGCTCATAACAGCAGGGACGCACTAATGTACACGACTGTGCTTACAGGTTTAATGTACACGGATAATATTAATGTTTGCTGTTAATACTTGTGTGTGGATTGAACAGGCTTAGTTTAGATACGTCTGAGTCATAGATATACAGACATGGTCGATTCCATAAACTATCCTGCTGCTGTATTTAGGCAGAGCTGGCTAAAGTAGAATTAAAACTTGTGTGGAAAGTGAAACCACAGCTAGTTTTCCGTTACCATAACACTGAAGTGCTAGCAGAGATTAGCATTATCTCAGCGCTGGTACTCAGATTAATTATTCAGTGAAGATTTCCTGATTACATACTGCTATTTAATTACAGCCACAGTACTTGATCTTTAATATTTCTTTTATACTAATTTTCTCAGAACGTGGAGATCAGAACGGAGATTATGGAGCTGAAAGAGGCAGTGGAACAGATCGAAATGGACATCGTGGAATTCGAAGAGAAGGAAAAGGAGATAAAAAGAGATCTGGAAACACTGCAGATAGAGCTAGAGAACAATCAGATGGAGAAGGATAAAATCAGGCATTCAGAAGAAAAATTAACCAGTGAGATGGAGGCAGTAATTGATGAAGACAGGAGGCACGAGAGACAATATGAGATGGAGGGGAAAAAGACCGCCACCCACAAACGAATGCAAGTTTGTGTTGTGGTGGTGGAAAACCAACAGAATGAAGAGCAGGCACAGGAGGCTGACAGGAAGACACCTACTGTCAGCGAGATGGAAGAAGTGGAGGAAGAAAAGAAGGAAGAAGAACTGCTTCAGGAAACGAAGCAGGACAAAAAGGAGGAGCCTCTGACAGAGACGCAGATGGATGAAGAGGGAGTCAGAGTTTCTACTGAAATATGGGACCTCATTGAGAAGAGGGGAAGGTTAGTATACAGATCTGACATGGCAGTACATTTACCATGCAGGACGGATGACTTGGAAGAATTTTTCATTGCTATTGAAATGATAGCTACACTACTGATACAATCATTAAAGTAGATCTATATGGTTGGTAACATCATGTAATCAAATCTGATATTGGTGACCAAACAGAACAGCCTAATCATCAGATAATATATAATATATATATAATATTGTCTATATCCTGTAAGTTAAGTTCTGGGCACTCCAAATACATCCACAGCAGCTCTTTGGGTAAATATGGATCCACTCTTCATTGTCATATTTATCTCTTTTCCAGAATAAAGAGACTCACGAAAAACATGGAGCAGTTTGAGACAGCGGCTGAGAGGTTTGTGTTTCTTGAGAACTTGATCTCCAAGAAACCAACCTGAATCTTACATCGGGTCTTCCTGCAGAGTGAACCAGACCACTGAGGTGTGTGGAAAGAATGAGTGGAAAGGCAGTACATTTACCATGCAGGACGAGATGGGGGCTGCGGAAGAGAAAGGAGAAGAGGAAGGTAATTGAGCCTAGTTATCGGCTCATTGTATAAATGAGTAACGGGACATTTACAGCTCATTATAAAGTGTTGTTTAACAGCTTCTCCACACGAGGGCGATATTTTCATTCACACCAGCGCTCATAACAGCAGGGTCGCACTAATGTACACGACTGTGCTTACAGGTTTAATGTACACGAGGTAATATTAATGTTTGCTGTTTAATACTTGTGTGTGGATTGAACAGGCTTAGTTTAGATACGTCTGAGTCATAGATATACAGACATGGTCGATTCCATAAACTATCCTGCTGCTGTACTTAAGCAGAGCTGGCTAAAGTAGAATTAAACTTGTGTGGAAAGTGAAACCACGGCTAGTTTTCCGTTACCATAACACTGAAGTGCTAGCAGAGATTAGCATTATCTCAGCGCTGGTACTCAGATTAATTATTTAGTGAAGATTTCTTCATTACATACTGCTATTTAATTACAGTCAAAGTACTTGATCTTTAATATTTCTTTTATACTAATTTTCTCAGAACGTGGAGATCAGAACGGAGAATGTGGAGCTGAAAGAGGCAGTGGAACAGATCGAAATGGACATCGTGGAATTCGAAGAGAAGGAAAAGGAGATAAAATGAGATCTGGAAACACTGCAGATAGAGCTAGAGAACAATCAGATGGAGAAGGATGAAATCAGGCATTCAGAAGAAAAATTAACCAGTGAGATGGAGGCAGTAATTGATGAAGACAGGAGGCACGAGAGACAATATGAGATGGAGGGGAAAAAGACCGCCACCCACAAACGAATACAAGTTTGTGTTGTGGTGGTGGAGAACCAACAGAATGAAGAGCAGGCACAGGAGGCTGACAGGAAGACACCTACTGTCAGCGAGATGGAAGAAGTGGAGGAAGAAAAGAAGGAAGAAGAACTGCTTCAGGAAACGAAGCAGGAGAAAGAGGAGGAGCCTCTGAGAGAGACGCAGATGGATGAAGAGGGAGTCCGAGTTTCTGCTGAAATATGGGACCTCATTGAGAAGAGGGGCAGGTTAGTATACAGATCTGACATGGCAGTACATTTACCATGCAGGACGGATGACTTGGAAGAATTTTGCATTGCTAATGAAATGATATCTACACTACTGATACAGTCATTAAAGTAGATCTATATGGTTGGTAACATCATGTAATCAAATCTGATATTGCTGGCCAAACAGAAGAGCCTAATCATCAGATAATATATCATATATTTATATATAATATTATCTATATCCTGTAAGTTAAGTTCTGGGTTCTCCAAATACATCCACAGCAGCTCTTTAGGTAACTCTCTAATATGGATCCACTCTTCATTGTCATATTTATCTCTTTTCCAGAATAAAGAGACTCACGAAAAACATGGAGCAGTTTGAGACAGCGGCTGAGAGGTTTGTGTTTCTTGAGAACTTGATCTCCAAGAAACCAACCTGAATCTTACATCGGGTCTTCCTGCAGAGTGAACCAGACCACTGAGGTGTGTGGAAAGAATGAGTGGAAAGGCAGTACATTTACCATGCAGGACGAGATGGGGGGCTGCGGAAGAGAAAAGGAGAAGAGGAAGGTAATTGAGCCTAGTTATCGGCTCATTGTATAAATGAGTAACAGGACATTTACAGCTCATTATAAAGTGTTGTTTAACAGCTTCTCCACACGAGGGCGATATTTTCATTCACACCAGCGCTCATAACAGCAGGGTCGCACTAATGTACACGACTGTGCTTACAGGTTTAATGTACACGAGGTAATATTAATGTTTGCTGTTTAATACTTGTGTGTGGATTGAACAGGCTTAGTTTAGATACGTCTGAGTCATAGATATACAGACATGGTCGATTCCATAAACTATCCTGCTGCTGTACTTAAGCAGAGCTGGCTAAAGTAGAATTAAACTTGTGTGGAAAGTGAAACCACGGCTAGTTTTCCGTTACCATAACACTGAAGTGCTAGCAGAGATTAGCATTATCTCAGCGCTGGTACTCAGATTAATTATTTAGTGAAGATTTCTTCATTACATACTGCTATTTAATTACAGTCACAGTACTTGATCTTTAATATTTCTTTTATACTAATTTTCTCAGAACGTGGAGATCAGAACGGAGAATATGGAGCTGAAAGAGGCAGTGGAACAGATCGAAATGGACATCGTGGAATTCGAAGAGAAGGAAAAGGAGATAAAAAGAGATCTGGAAACACTGCAGATAGAGCTAGAGAACAATCAGATGGAGAAGGATGAAATCAGGCATTCAGAAGAAAAATTAACCAGTGAGATGGAGGCAGTAATTGATGAAGACAGGAGGCACGAGAGACAATATGAGATGGAGGGGAAAAAGACCGCCACCCACAAACGAATACAAGTTTGTGTTGTGGTGGTGGAGAACCAACAGAATGAAGAGCAGGCACAGGAGGCTGACAGGAAGACACCTACTGTCAGCGAGATGGAAGAAGTGGAGGAAGAAAAGAAGGAAGAAGAACTGCTTCAGGAAACGAAGCAGGAGAAAGAGGAGGAGCCTCTGAGAGAGACGCAGATGGATGAAGAGGGAGTCCGAGTTTCTGCTGAAATATGGGACCTCATTGAGAAGAGGGGCAGGTTAGTATACAGATCTGACATGGCAGTACATTTACCATGCAGGACGGATGACTTGGAAGAATTTTGCATTGCTAATGAAATGATATCTACACTACTGATACAGTCATTAAAGTAGATCTATATGGTTGGTAACATCATGTAATCAAATCTGATATTGCTGGCCAAACAGAAGAGCCTAATCATCAGATAATATATAATATATTTATATATAATATTATCTATATCCTGTAAGTTAAGTTCTGGGTATTCCAAATACATCCACAGCAGCTCTTTAGGTAACTCTCTAATATGGATCCACTCTTCATTGTCATATTTATCTCTTTTCCAGAATAAAGAGACTCACGAAAAACATGGAGCAGTTTGAGACAGCGGCTGAGAGGTTTGTGTTTCTTGAGAACTTGATCTCCAAGAAACCAACCTGAATCTTACATCGGGTCTTCCTGCAGAGTGAACCAGACCACTGAGGTGTGTGGAAAGGCAGTACATTTACCATGCAGGACGAGATGGGGGCTGCGGAAGAGAAAGGAGAAGAGGAAGGTAATTGAGCCTAGTTATCGGCTCATTGTATAAATGAGTAACGGGACATTTACAGCTCATTATAAAGTGTTGTTTAACAGCTTCTCCACACGAGGGCGATATTTTCATTCACACCAGCGCTCATAACAGCAGGGTCGCACTAATGTACACGACTGTGCTTACAGGTTTAATGTACACGAGGTAATATTAATGTTTGCTGTTTAATACTTGTGTGTGTGGATTTAACAGGCTTAGTTTAGATACGTCTGAGTCATAGATATACAGACATGGTCGATTCCATAAACTATCCTGCTGCTGTACTTAAGCAGAGCTGGCTAAAGTAGAATTAAACTTGTGTGGAAAGTGAAACCACGGCTAGTTTTCCGTTACCATAACACTGAAGTGCTAGCAGAGATTAGCATTATCTCAGCGCTGGTACTCAGATTAATTATTTAGTGAAGATTTCTTCATTACATACTGCTATTTAATTACAGTCACAGTACTTGATCTTTAATATTTCTTTTATACTAATTTTCTCAGAACGTGGAGATCAGAACGGAGAATATGGAGCTGAAAGAGGCAGTGGAACAGATCGAAATGGACATCGTGGAATTCGAAGAGAAGGAAAAGGAGATAAAAAGAGATCTGGAAACACTGCAGATAGAGCTAGAGAACAATCAGATGGAGAAGGATGAAATCAGGCATTCAGAAGAACAATTAACCAGTGAGATGGAGGCAGTAATTGATGAAGACAGGAGGCACGAGAGACAATATGAGATGGAGGGGGAAAAAGACCGCCACCCACAAACGAATACAAGTTTGTGTTGTGGTGGTGGAGAACCAACAGAATGAAGAGCAGGCACAGGAGGCTGACAGGAAGACACCTACTGTCAGCGAGATGGAAGAAGTGGAGGAAGAAAAGAAGGAAGAAGAACTGCTTCAGGAAACGAAGCAGGAGAAAGAGGAGGAGCCTCTGACAGAGACGCAGATGGATGAAGAGGGAGTCCGAGTTTCTGCTGAAATATGGGACCTCATTGAGAAGAGGGGCAGGTTAGTATACAGATCTGACATGGCAGTACATTTACCATGCAGGACGGATGACTTGGAAGAATTTTGCATTGCTAATGAAATGATATCTACACTACTGATACAGTCATTAAAGTAGATCTATATGGTTGGTAACATCATGTAATCAAATCTGATATTGCTGGCCAAACAGAAGAGCCTAATCATCAGATAATATATCATATATTTATATATAATATTATCTATATCCTGTAAGTTAAGTTCTGGGTTCTCCAAATACATCCACAGCAGCTCTTTAGGTAACTCTCTAATATGGATCCACTCTTCATTGTCATATTTATCTCTTTTCCAGAATAAAGAGACTCACGAAAAACATGGAGCAGTTTGAGACAGCGGCTGAGAGGTTTGTGTTTCTTGAGAACTTGATCTCCAAGAAACCAACCTGAATCTTACATCGGGTCTTCCTGCAGAGTGAACCAGACCACTGAGGTGTGTGGAAAGGCAGTACATTTACCATGCAGGACGAGATGGGGGCTGCGGAAGAGAAAGGAGAAGAGGAAGGTAATTGAGCCTAGTTATCGGCTCATTGTATAAATGAGTAACGGGACATTTACAGCTCATTATAAAGTGTTGTTTAACAGCTTCTCCACACGAGGGCGATATTTTCATTCACACCAGCGCTCATAACAGCAGGGTCGCACTAATGTACACGACTGTGCTTACAGGTTTAATGTACACGAGGTAATATTAATGTTTGCTGTTTAATACTTGTGTGTGGATTGAACAGGCTTAGTTTAGATACGTCTGAGTCATAGATATACAGACATGGTCGATTCCATAAACTATCCTGCTGCTGTACTTAAGCAGAGCTGGCTAAAGTAGAATTAAACTTGTGTGGAAAGTGAAACCACGGCTAGTTTTCCGTTACCATAACACTGAAGTGCTAGCAGAGATTAGCATTATCTCAGCGCTGGTACTCAGATTAATTATTTAGTGAAGATTTCTTCATTACATACTGCTATTTAATTACAGTCACAGTACTTGATCTTTAATATTTCTTTTATACTAATTTTCTCAGAACGTGGAGATCAGAACGGAGAATATGGAGCTGAAAGAGGCAGTGGAACAGATCGAAATGGACATCGTGGAATTCGAAGAGAAGGAAAAGGAGATAAAAAGAGATCTGGAAACACTGCAGATAGAGCTAGAGAACAATCAGATGGAGAAGGATGAAATCAGGCATTCAGAAGAACAATTAACCAGTGAGATGGAGGCAGTAATTGATGAAGACAGGAGGCACGAGAGACAATATGAGATGGAGGGGGAAAAAGACCGCCACCCACAAACGAATACAAGTTTGTGTTGTGGTGGTGGAGAACCAACAGAATGAAGAGCAGGCACAGGAGGCTGACAGGAAGACACCTACTGTCAGCGAGATGGAAGAAATGGAGGAAGAAAAGAAGGAAGAAGAACTGGAAACGAAGCAGGAGAAAGAGGAGGAGCCTCTGACAGAGACGCAGAAGGATGAAGAGGGAGCCCGAGAGTTCGGGATACCTGCTGAATTATGGGACCTCATTGAGAAGAGGGGCAGGTTAGTATACAGATCTGACATGGCAGTACATTTACCATGCAGGACGGATGACTTGGAAGAATTTTGCATTGCTATTGAAATGATGTCTACACTACTGATACAGTCATTAAAGTAGATCTATATGGTTGGTAACATCATGTAATCAAATCTGATATTGCTGGCCAAACAGAAGAGCCTAATCATCAGATAATATATCATATATTTATATATAATATTATCTATATCCTGTAAGTTAAGTTCTGGGTTCTCCAAATACATCCACAGCAGCTCTTTAGGTAACTCTCTAATATGGATCCACTCTTCATTGTCATATTTATCTCTTTTCCAGAATAAAGAGACTCACGAAAAACATGGAGCAGTTTGAGACAGCGGCTGAGAGGTTTGTGTTTCTTGAGAACTTGATCTCCAAGAAACCAACCTGAATCTTACATCGGGTCTTCCTGCAGAGTGAACCAGACCACTGAGGTGTGTGGAAAGAATGAGTGGAAAGGCAGTACATTTACCATGCAGGACGAGATGTGGACTGCAGAAGAGAAAGGCGAAGAGGAAGGTAATTGAGACTAGTTATCGGCTCATTGTATAAATGAGTAACGGGACATTTACAGCTCATTATAAAGTGTTGTTTAACAGCTTCTCCACAAGAGGGCGATATTTTTATTCACACCAGCGCTCATAACAACAGGGTCGCACTAATGTACACGACTGTGCTTACAGGTTTAATGTACACGAGGTAATATTAATGTTTGCTGTTTAATACTTGTGTGTGGATTGAACAGGCTTAGTTTAGATACGTCTGAGTCATAGATATACAGACATGGTCGATTCCATAAACTATCCTGCTGCTGTACTTAAGCAGAGCTGGCTAAAGTAGAATTAAACTTGTGTGGAAAGTGAAACCACGGCTAGTTTTCCGTTACCATAACACTGAAGTGCTAGCAGAGATTAGCATTATCTCAGCGCTGGTACTCAGATTAATTATTTAGTGAAGATTTCTTCATTACATACTGCTATTTAATTACAGTCACAGTACTTGATCTTTAATATTTCTTTTATACTAATTTTCTCAGAACGTGGAGATCAGAACGGAGAATATGGAGCTGAAAGAGGCAGTGGAACAGATCGAAATGGACATCGTGGAATTCGAAGAGAAGGAAAAGGAGATAAAAAGAGATCTGGAAACACTGCAGATAGAGCTAGAGAACAATCAGATGGAGAAGGATGAAATCAGGCATTCAGAAGAAAAATTCACCAGTGAGATGGAGGCAGTAATTGATGAAGACAGGATGCACGCGAGACAGTATGAGATCCTGGGGAAAAAGGCCGCCACCCACAAACGAATACAAGTTCGTGTTGTGGTGGTGGAGAGAAAACAGAATGAAGAGCAGGCACAGGAGGCTGACAGGAAGACACCTACTGTCAGCGAGATGGAAGAAATGGAGGAAGAAAAGAAGGAAGAAGAACTGGAAACGAAGCAGGAGAAAGAGGAGGAGCCTCTGACAGAGACGCAGAAGGATGAAGAGGGAGCCCGAGAGTTCGGGATACCTGCTGAATTATGGGACCTCATTGAGAAGAGGGGCAGGTTAGTATACAGATCTGACATGGCAGTACATTTACCATGCAGGACGGATGACTTGGAAGAATTTTGCATTGCTATTAAAATGATGTCTACACTACTGATACAGTCATTAAAGTAGATCTATGTGGTTGGTAACATCATGTAATCAAATCTGATATTGCTGATCAAACAGAACAGCCTAGTCATCAGCTATAATATTATCTATATCAGGGGTACTCAAGAAAACTGTGAGGAGGTCCAGTTCAAAGAAATTTCCTCAAGCAGAGGTCCGCAACATCGTCTATTTGCAGTATGACGATATCGGAATAAATTGTGTTAAAAAAATAATAATACAGGTTAAAATCATTTCAAAGAAGTTTATTAGCACTGAAACATAGGATAACATTGTGTGGCTGCAGTTTAAATAAAAAATAACTAAATTATGTATTCAAAAACAAAGAAAGTGCTTAAGAAAAAATAGCAGCTTCAGTTTCCTTTTGATTGAACAATCTCAATATTTCTCCTCAGCAAAACAACTCTCAAAACACCTGAACTATTTCTCTTACAGATTTCTCTTACATCTGTCTTCCCCCAATTTCCCCTGCTCAGTGTGAGAATTGAGCTTTGGCTTGCCCTGCCAACATTTTAAATCTGGGCTTGAAGGAGGTCAGGGCCATTCTCATGCACATGTGCAGATGCTCATTGGTGAGCTTGGAACAATATTTTGTTTTTATTATGTTCATTGTAGAGAACGCTGCCTCACACCTGTATGTGGAGCCGAACATGGTCAAGATAAACAGAGCCACTTTTTTCAGATCTGGGAAAGCTGTCTCAGAAACCATCTGGAGCCAGAAGGTGGTAGATTCGGTTCTTGCAAACTGCTCTTTCAGGGCCACATCTGCCTGGAGGTCAATCATTTGCATCTGGAGAGGCCCAGTGTTTGCCCACTTGAAGTGATGTGTGACATCATTTGTGAATGCTCTGACATCAGTGATGAGAAATGGATTCTGTATGAAGAGGGTGAGCTCCTCTCCAATGCTGAAGCTATCAAAGCGTTTGCTGAAGTTTTCAATCAACTTGTCAACAAAGTCAACAAAAGAGGAGACATCTCTATGGCCCTGCATCTGTTCTTTCACTTTTGGGAAGTGTGTGTAGTCTCCTTGCAGATCTTCTTTGAACACCTGAAGTTTTCGTTGAATTGAGCGGACAGCTGTCATCAGATCACAAATGGAATTGTTCTTTCCCTGCAGCTGCAAATTAAGCCCATTCAGGTGTGACATGATATCAGCCAAAAAAGCTACGATACCCATGTTTTTCTCGTCATTTAGAAAGACAGAAAAGTTGGCTGCTTTCTGACTTTCCAGTTGTTCCAAGAAAGCTGTTACTTCACGTCTAATTGACCAAAATCGCTCTAGCACCCTGCCTTTGCTGAGCCATCTAACATTGTTGTGTAGCAAAAGATCATCAGAGTTTGCATCAACCTCTTTGAGAAATTCCCTGAGCATGCGATGCTGACAAGAAGAAGATGCCCTGAGAAAGTTTATGATTTTCATCATTGTCTTCATCACCTCAGCATACTCATCTGACAGGACGGAGCAAAGGACAGCCTGATGAATAATGCAGTGGTAAGAGATCAGGTCAGCGTTGTCTTCTTTCAACCTTGCCACAGCTCCCTTTTCTCTCCCTATCATGGCAGGGGCTCCATCAGTGGTTATTGATATCACTTGTTTTGGCTCTATTCCTCGCTTTGATAGCATTTCCTTAATAGCCAGGTAGATGTCTTCTCCTTTGGTAGTGGTCTGCAGGGGAGTCACACCTAAGAGGTCTTCACAGAACTCATTTTTCTCCCTGTTTAAGAATCTTATGTAAACCAATAGCTGAGCATTGTCAGACACATCAGTAGATTCATCCACAGCCAGGCCTATACACGGTGCCTTACAAATAGCTTCTTCCAGCTGGGACAGTGAATCTTGAGCTAGTATCTCACTTCTCCTTGTGGCTGTGCAGGCTGACAGGGGTATTTTCTCTATTTTGTCACAGAGCTCATCTTTTTCTTTACCATCAAGTAACGCCTCTGCTATTTCAGTCATGCACTCTTTGACAACACTTGCATCTGTAAAGGGTTTTTTGTGTTTCCCTAAAACCCAAGCAACACGGAGGGAACATTCATTAGCACGCTGTTGTGCGCTGAAAGCACGGCTTAATACCCTGGTGGACTGATCATATTGGGCAGTGAGACTTCGAATTTTCTGCGTCCGGAGTTCGGACTTAGGGGGGTATGATTGGTCAAATGCTTTGTGCTTAGTCTCATAGTGACGCTTGACATTGGCACTTTTAATAAGTGCCACGGTTTCGGAGCATATGAGGCACACTGGTTTCGTGCTCGCGGGTGGAAGAATGAACATGTATGCATCAGTCCATTCCGTGTTGAACGCTCGATTATCAGCGTCTACTTTTCTCTTTTTTGAAAGCGCCATAGTGTTTGCACCTCTTCTGACTGTAATTCACGTCCTGTCTTCCTGTATCATCTCCCTGCGTTTCTCGCTTCAATCGCTTTTCGCTCGCCTTTCACCTTCTCTTCCTTATATCACACTGCGTGGATGTCTGTGCCTGGCTACAAACTTCGGCTTCGGTTTGCTCATACAACTCGCTCAAGTTGTTCAAGCTGGCGATTTGATTCGCTAGTTGAACCACGTGGTTAGTATGACTCGCACGCGATTGGTTTGTAGCTTCCAATCCTTGCTCAGTGCAATGCTGGTAAAAGCACTTGTGTCAGATAGGGAAAA
>JAMWET010001461.1:32500-41698 GCA_024036415.1 Prochilodus magdalenae | reverse complement strand
AGCTCTTACATCGTCCAGTCGGGCGGAACTGATGCGTGTGCTGGTACTGTGAGCCCAGGCGGCCTCCCAGGCGGCATTGCTGAGTGCACATTTGTTGAAGGCTCTCCTCATCCTCGTACAGGTGAGTCATCTATGATTACCAGCAACCACGGCAAAACTTCTCTCAGCTGCCCCTTATTCAAAAGCGCAGCATGCTGGCCTGCTCCTCCGGCCGGGAGATGTAGTCCGAGTATGAGAGGACAGTGCTCGGGACGGTGCCCTTAGCAGAACCTACGAAGGAGGAGCAGGCAAAGGGAAATAGAGAGACAGAGAAAGAGGTTAACAGGACACTGTAGAGGAACGCTTCCTGAATCACATATCTGTAAACTCGTGTTCCAGACTGCCTACTAGGATCTAGAACCTGTTAATGGCTTCGCCTGCGATGCTTCAGTTTAAACTCACGTTCTTCAACTCTACACAAGTTCCAGAAAGCCTGATCTCCTAGAACTTATCTCCACCAAAACTCCTCCTCTCTGCCAAAACTATAACCATCCACCAAAACTATAACCCTCCACCAAAATTATATCTGTCCCCCAAAACTAAAAGCATCCACCAAAACTAGAACTCTCCACCAAACCTATAACTGTCCCCGAAAACTATAAATCCATACCAAAACTATAACTCTCCACCAAAACTATAACTCTCCACCAAAACTATAACTCTCCACCAAAACTATAACTGTCCCCCAAAACCCTAACCCTCCACCAAAACTATATCTCTCCACCAAAACTATAACTCTCCACCAAAACTATAACTGTCCCCCAAAACCCTAACCCTCCACCAAAACTATATCTCTCCACCAAAACTATAACTGTCCCCCAAAACCCTAACCCTCCACCAAAACTATATCTCTCCACCAAAACTATAACTCTCCACCAAATCTATAACTCTCCACCAAAACTATAACTGTCCCCCAAAACCCTAACCCTCCACCAAAACTATATCTCTCCACCAAAACTATAACTCTCCACCAAAACTATAACTCTCCACCAAAACTGTCCCCCAAAACCCTAACCCTCCACCAAAATTATATCTGTCCCCCAAAACTATAACTGTCCCCCAAAACTATAACTGTCCCCCAAAACTATAACTCTCCACCAAAACTATAACTGTCCCCCAAAACCCTAACCCTCCACCAAAACTATATCTCTCCACCAAAACTATAACTCTCCACCAAAACTATAACTCTCCACCAAAACTATAACTGTCCCCCAAAACCCTAACCCTCCACCAAAACTATATCTCTCCACCAAAACTATAACTCTCCACCAAAACTATAACTCTCCACCAAAACTATAACTGTCCCCCAAAACCCTAAACACCTCCACCAAAACTAATATCTCTCCACCAAAAACTATAACTCTCCACCAAATCTATAACTCTCCACCAAAAAAACTATAACTGTCCCCCAAACCCTAAAACCCTCCACCAAAACTATATCTCTCCACCAAAAACTATAACTCTCCACCAAAAACTATAACTCTCCCACCAAAACTGTCCCCCAACAATAAACCCTCCACCAAAATTATATCTGTCCCCCAAAACTATAACTGTCCCCCAAAACTATAACTGTCCCCCAAAACTATATCTCTCCACCAAAACTATAACTGTCCCCCAAAACCCTAACCCTCCACCAAAATTATATCTGTCCCCCAAAACTATAACTGTCGCCCAAAAACTATAACTCTCCCCCAAAACTATAACTGTCCCCCAAAACTATAACCCTCCACCAAAACTATAATTCTCCCCCAAAACTATATCTCTCCACCAAAACTATGACTGTTCCCCAAAACTACATCTCTCCACCAAAACACTACCTCTCCACCAAAACTATAACTCTCCACCAAAACTATAACTCTCCACCAAAACTATAACTCTCCCCCAAAACTATAATTCTCCCCCAAAACTATAACTCTCCCCCAAAACTATATCTCTCCACCAAAACACTACCTCTCCACCAACACTATAACCATCCACCAAAACTATAACTGTCCCCCAAAACCCTAACCCTCCACCAAAATTATATCTGTCCCCCAAAACTATAACTCTCCCCCAAAACTATAACTGTCCCCCAAAACTATAACTCTCCACCAAAACTGTATCTCTCCACCAAAACACTACCTCTTCATCAAAACTATAACTGTCGCCCCAAAACTATAACTGTCCCCAAATCTATAACTCTCCCCCAAAACTATAACTCTCCACCAAAACTATAACTGTCCCCAAATCTATAACTCTCCACCAAAACTATAACTGTCCCCAAATCTATAACTCTCCCCCAAAACTATAACTCTCCCCCAAAAATATAATTCTCCACCAAAACTATATCTCTCCACCAAAACTATATCTCTCCCCCAAAACTATAACTGTCCCCAAATCTATAACTCTCCCCCAAAACTATAATTCTCCACCAAAACTATAACTCTCCCCCAAAACTATAATTCTCCACCAAAACTATATCTCTCCACCAAAACTATATCTCTCCACCAAAACTATATCTCTCCACCAAAACTATAACTCTCCCCCAAAACTATAACTCTCCCCCAAAACTATATCTCTCCACCAAAACTATAACTCTCCCCCAAAACTATAACTCTCCACCAAAACTATAACTCTCCACCAAAACTATATCTCTCCACCAAAACTATAACTCTCCCCCAAAACTATATCTCTCCACCAAAACACTACCTCTCCACCAAAACTATATCTCTCCACCAAAACTATAACTCTCCCCCAAAACTATAACTCTCCCCCAAAACTATATCTCTCCACCAAAACTATAACTCTCCCCCAAAACTATAACTCTCCACCAAAACTATAACTCTCCACCAAAACTATATCTCTCCACCAAAACTATAACTCTCCCCCAAAACTATAACTCTCCACCAAAACTATATCTCTCCACCAAAACTATAACTCTCCCCCAAAACTATATCTCTCCCCCAAAACTATAACTCTCCACCAAAACTATATCTCTCCCCCAAAACTATAACTCTCCACCAAAACTATAACTCTCCCCCAAAACTATATCTCTCCACCAAAACTATAACTCTCCCCCAAAACTATATCTCTCCACCAAAACTATATCTCTCCACCAAAACTATATCTCTCCACCAAAACTATAACTCTCCCCCAAAACTATATCTCTCCACCAAAACTATATCTCTCCACCAAAACTATATCTCTCCACCAAAACTATAACTCTCCACCAAAACTATATCTCTCCACCAAAACTATATCTCTCCACCAAAACTATAACTCTCCCCCAAAACTATAACTCTCCCCCAAAACTATATCTCTCCACCAAAACTATAACTCTCCCCCAAAACTATAACTCTCCCCCAAAACTATAACTCTCCACCAAAACTATATCTCTCCACCAAAACTATAATTCTCCACCAAAACTATAACTCTCCCCCAAAACTATAACTCTCCCCCAAAACTATAACTCTCCCCCAAAACTATAATTCTCCACCAAAACTATAACTCTCCACCAAAACTATAACTCTCCCCCAAAACTATAACTCTCCACCAAAACTATAATTCTCCACCAAAACTATAACTCTCTCCCAAAACTATAACTCTCCCCCAAAACTATAATTCTCCACCAAAACTATATCTCTCCCCCAAAACTATAACTCTCCCCCAAAACTATATCTCTCCACCAAAACTATAACTCTCCCCCAAAACTATATCTCTCCCCCAAAACTATAACTCTCCCCCAAAACTATAACTGTCCACCAAAACTATAACTCTCCACCAAAACTATAACCCTCAACCAAAACTACAACCCTCCACCAAAACTACAACCCTCCACCAAAACTATAACTCTCCCCCAAAACTATAACTCTCCCCCAAAACTATATCTCTCCACCAAAACTATAACTGTCCCCAAATCTATAACTCTCCCCCAAAACTATAACTCTCCCCCAAAACTATAACTCTCCCCCAAAACTATAACTCTCCCCCAAAACTATAATTCTCCACCAAAACTATATCTCTCCACCAAAACTATAACTCTCACCCAAAACTATAACTGTCCCCAAAATTATAACTCTCCACCAAAACTATAACTCTCCACCAAAACTATAACTCTCCCCCAAAACTATAACTCTCCCCCAAAACTATAACTGTCCCCAAATCTATAACTCTCCCCCAAAACTATAACTCTCCCCCAAAACTATAATTCTCCACCAAAACTATAACTCTCTCCCAAAACTATAATTCTCCACCAAAACTATAACTCTCCCCCAAAACTATAACTCTCCCCCAAATCTATAACTTTCCCCCAAAACTATATCTCTCCCCCAAAACTACAACCCTCCACCAAAACTACAACCCTCAACCAAAACTATAACTCTCCACCAAAACTATAACCCTTCACCAAAACTATAACTCTCTCCCAAAACTATATCTCTCCCCCAAAACTACAACCCTCCACCAAAACTACAACCCTCAACCAAAACTATAACTCTCCCCCAAAACTATAATTCTCCACCAAAACTATAACTCTCCCCCAAAACTATATCTCTCCACCAAAACTATAACTCTCCCCCAAAACTATAACTCTCCACCAAAACTATATCTCTCCACCAAAACTATATCTCTCCACCAAAACTATAACTCTCCCCCAAAACTATAACTCCCCCCCAAAACTATATCTCTCCACCAAAACTAAATCTCTCCACCAAATCTATAACTCTCCACCAAAACTATATCTCTCCACCAAAACTATATCTCTCCACCAAAACTATATCTCTCCACCAAAACTATAACTCTCCCCCAAAACTATAACTCTCCCCCAAAACTATATCTCTCCCCCAAAACTATAATTCTCCACCAAAACTATAACTCTCTCCCAAAACTATAATTCTCCACCAAAACTATAACTCTCCACCAAAACTATAACTCTCCACCAAAACTATAACTCTCCCCCAAAACTATATCTCTCCACCAAAACTATAACTCTCCCCCAAAACTATATCTCTCCACCAAAACTATAACTCTCCACCAAAACTATAACTCTCCCCCAAAACTATATCTCTCCACCAAAACTATATCTCTCCACCAAAACTATATCTCTCCACCAAAACTATATCTCTCCACCAAAACTATAACTCTCCCCCAAATCTATAACTCTCCACCAAAACTATAACCCTCAACCAAAACTACAACCCTCCACCAAAACTACAACCCTCCACCAAAACTATAACTCTCCCCCAAAACTATATCTCTCCACCAAAACTATAACTCTCCCCCAAAACTATAACTCTCCACCAAAACTATAACTCTCCACCATAACTATAACTGTACCCCAAAACTATAACTCTCCCCCAAAACTATATCTCTCCACCAAAACTATAACTGTACCCCAAAACTATAACTCTCCCCCAAAACTATAACTCTCCACCAAAACCATAACTCTCCCCCAAAACTGTATCTCTCCACCAAAACTATAACTCTCCCCCAAAACTATAACTCTCCACCAAAACTATAACTCTCCACCATAACTATAACTCTCCCCCAAAACTATATCTCTCCACCAAAACTATAACTGTACCCCAAAACTATAACTCTCCCCCAAAACTATAACTCTCCACCAAAACCATAACTCTCCCCCAAAACTGTATCTCTCCACCAAAACTAGAACTATAACTCTCTTGTAACAAGCCGAGCGTAGATGTATATTCTTATTAGAGACTTTAATGCCTGACACCATCCACACACCACAACAAACGTGTTCGGACAGGACCTGATATTCTTCACGCAGAAGAGCTGAAAGGAAACAACAAAGAGTCTACAGTGAGTGAGTGGCAGGGAGCTACAGCAGCTTCGTCAAACCTCAGGTCTGTTTATTCTCTGAGTCAGGATGAGAGGAGACTCTCTGGGGACTCACTTAGCGTTCAGCTCTGGGCTGTCGTGTAGTTGATTATGCTGTGACAGGCCTGGATCCCCATCACATCAGGGCCTTTACTGTCCTGTAACCCCTTTCTGATCACTGCCCAGTTCACGTCTACTACACTCAATAAATACCAGAAGCAGAAGTCCAGCGGCCCTATAATCCCCGTCACACTGCAAAACTGGAGATAGTGGTATGTAAAATGATCTTTTATCTAGCTGATATATATACCATTTTGAGATTATAGTGGGCTTATTTTAAGATTATTTCATTTTCCAGATATTTTTTCTGGTTTAAGTGATTATAGTAAGCCAAATTTTCTCACTATATTGGCAGATAATTTATTTTTTTTTGGAGAATTTTTATGAGAATTGTGCTGCAAACAAGCCAAATGATCTGCCAATATAGTGAGTGACTTGAAAAAAGTAAAACATCCTGGAAATGAGGTTAAATAATCTAAAAAATTAACTTATAACAATCAAAACGAGTATCTTTAGATATATCTATAACTAGATACAAGACCGTGTTGCTTACCAGGATCTCATTTTGTGCAGACGGGCTCCTAACAGTGCAGATATAGTCTCAGAAATTCTCTACTCTGTAGAGCTAATGGGAGAAATCATCACCGGCAGGAACGCTCATTACCACCCTAATAAAGGAGGTGTCAATCTGGCTGAGAGCGACTTTACCAGTATCTCCACCACAGCTGCCGCTAGATCTAATCTCAAACTAAGAAATGGATTGGTATCGAATCCACAATGATTAAATCAAAACTACATAAAGTATCAAATTATAAACATCACAACCCATATAACCAGACCTGGAACGTTCTAAAGCAATCACAAGGTCAGTGTCACACGTCCAGAGGACCTGGTGTCCCTCCACCTCCACCCCTACCGCACCATCTGCAGGAACTGTGTGAGGATGTTCAAGCTGCATGGGATGGATTATCACAGGACTCCATTAGGAACCTCTACAGCTCCATACCGAGACGTCTGGCGTGTTGGGTTAGCGAACACGGCGGCCCGACGCCATACTGAGAGACAGACTTCTGTATGTGTAGCTCAATAAATATTGATCATATCAGTCTAAATTCATCATCAGTTATTGATCCTGGTCACCTTTATCTTCCTTCCCAACACCACCGCACTCCCACACCTCCTTCTGGGTGCAGCTGACGAGTGTAGTAACACAGACAACGAGGCTGTGGTCAAGAATCCTCCAATACTTTCCGGGATACACGGCTCTATTATAGAATTCTCCTAAAGCCGTTTCTTATCAGACTAATGTACTCTGGAAACCAGCGGCAGTGAAAGGACTGAGTCCTTCAGGTGAGGTTGAGGTGCGACACTGCAGCTCCTGGTCTCATGCTTTATGATACAGTGGTTAAACCTCGCTGCGTGCGGACGACCTTGTCCTGCTTTCTCCCAATCAGCAAGCACTACAGCAGATGCTTAATCTGCTCCAGATTCCCTGTCAGACCTGGACTCCGGCTGTCAATCTAAAACAGACAACCGCTTTAGTGTTTCAAATAGGGTCCAGCAGCACCATCCAGCCCAACGCGCTACACCTACACATACCTCAGACTCCCTATCACCTGAATCAGAGTGAGTGAGTGAGCGAGTGACTGAGAAAAGGAGTAAATGAGTGAGTTTGGAAAACTCAGTGAGTGAGTATGAGTGAGTAAATAAGTAAGTACCTGAGTGAGTGAGTGAGTGAGTATGAGTGAGTAAATAAGTAAGTACCTGAGTGAGTGAGTGAGTATGAGTGAGTGAGTATGAGTGAGTGAGTGAGTGAGTAAATGAGTGAGTGAGTGAGCGAGTAAATGAGTGAGTGAGTGAGTATGAGTGAGTGAGTATGAGTGAGGGAGTAAAGTGAGTGAGTATGAGTGAGTGAGTGAGTGAGTAAATGAGTGAGTGAGTGAGTGAGTAAATAAGTAAGTATGAGTACCTGAGTGAGTGAGAGAGTGAGTAAATGAGTGAGTGAGTGAGTATGCATGAGTAGGTGAGTGAGAGAGTATGAGTGAGGGAGTAAGTGAGTAAATGAGTGAGTGAGTGAGTATGCATGAGTGAGTGAGTGAGTATGCATGAGTGAGTGAGTGAGAGAGTATGAGTGAGTGAGTAAGTGAGTAAATGAGTGAGTGAGTATGAGTGCCTGAGTAAGTGAGCAAATAAGTGTGTATGAGTGAGTATGAGTGAGGGAGTAAAGTGAGTGAGTGTGAGTGAGGGAGTAAGTGAGTAAATGAGTGAATGAGTATGAGTGCCTGAGTGAGTATGAGTGAGGGAGTGAGTGAGTGAGTGAGTATGAGTACCTGAGTGAGTGAGTGAGTGAGTAAATGAGTGAGTGAGTGAGTAAGTGAATATGAGTAAGTTTGTGAGTAAATGAGTGAGTATGAGTGAGGGAGTAAAGTGAGTGAGTGAGTATGAGTACCTGAGTAAGTGAGCAAATAAGTGTGTATGAGTGAGTATGAGTGAGGGAGTAAAGTGAGTGAGTGTGAGTGAGGGAGTAAGTGAGTAAATTAGTGAGAGAGTATGAGTGAGGGAGTAAGTGAGTAAATGAGTGAGTGAGTATGAGTGCTTGAGTGAGTATGAGTGAGTATTAGTGAGGGAGTAAAGTGAGTGAGTGTGAGTGAGGGAGTAAGTGAGTAAATGAGTGAGTGAGTATGAGTGAGGGAGTAAGTGAGTAAATGAGTGAGTGAGTATGAGTGCCTGAGTGAGTATGAGTGAGTATGAGTGAGGGAGTGAGTGAGTGAGTGAGTATGAGTACCTGAGTGAGTGAGTGAGTGAGTAAATGAGTGAGTGAGTGAGTAAGTGAATATGAGTAAGTTTGTGAGTAAATGAGTGAGTATGAGTGAGGGAGTGAGTGAGTAAGAGTGAGTGAGTGAGTATGAGTGAGTATGAGTGAGGGAGTGAGTGAGTATGAGTGAGTGAGTGAGTATGAGTGAGTATGAGTGAGTGAGGGAGTGAGTGAGTGAGTGAGGGTGTGAGTGAGTGAGTGAGCGAGTGAGTGAGGGTGTGAGTGAGTGAGTGAGCGAGCGAGCGAGTGAGGGTGTGAGTGAGTGAGTGAGTGAGTGAGTGAGCGAGCGAGCGAGTGAGGGTGTGAGTGAGTGAGTGAGTGAGTATGAGTGAGTGAGTGAGTATGAGTGAGTATGAGTGAGTATGAGTGAGTGAGGGAGTGAGTGATTGAGTGAGGGTGTGAGTGAGTGAGTGAGCGAGTGAGTGAGGGTGTGAGTGAGTGAGTGAGTGAGCGAGCGAGCGAGT
>JAMWET010001461.1:0-30000 GCA_024036415.1 Prochilodus magdalenae | reverse complement strand
GCAGCGGTTCCTAATGGGGTCCTGTGATAATCCATCCCATGCAGCTTGAACATCCTCACACAGTTCCTGCAGATGGTGCGGTAGGGGTGGAGGTGGAGGGACACCAGGTCTTCTGGATGTGTGACGACAGACCGTTCATCTCGGTGCTGACCACGGTGCCTCCACACACGGATTCGTTGGGCGTCTCCACCAAGACTAAAGCGGGACTCGTCACTGAAGATGACCCGCTGCCATTCTGAGTCACTCCATGACAGTCTGGTACGACACCACTGCAGTCTTTGGTGACGGTGACGTGGTGTTAAGGACAGTCGTGGTAACGGTCTGTGTGCATGTAGTCCTGCGTGGTGCAGCCGTCTGACAATGGTGCTGCACTAACAGGATGACTCATGGAGGACACCACTGCTCGCCGGAGGTCTGTAATGGTGGTGTTGGGTCAGTCAGGTACAGAGATAAGACCCGTCCTTGCTCACGTCACATGTGCGGTTGAGTATGAAACATGGATCATTGACATGTCTCACAATGTCAAGCTTACACACCAAGTTTCGTTCCTGTCGGGCGTTCCCCCTGGGTGCAGCTCTGTCTGGACATTAGAGAAAGGAAGGGTGGTCTCTGACTTTTGCACTGCATAGTACTGAGCTGAAGCTGACTAGGCTGGGGTATCCTGCCTTCCTCTCCTGTCCTGTCTGCTCTTAGAACAGAGATTCCCGCTCCTCAGCCACAGTGAACGGGTCTGGGACTGATGTAACATGCTTGGTACAGCGAAAACCTCTCAGCCTCTGATGCTGGCGTTGCCTGATGTTAGTGGTTTGCCGTACAGCATGGAGGGTAAATGTCAACATTCGGTGGCAAGTGGGTCAGGCAGGTCTCTCCAGTGCTTGAGACGGAAGACACCGTACTGTCTCTCGTTAATAAATGAATGCATGCAGGCAAAGCTCCTCAGAGCGGGGCGATGCTGCCCTAACAGAGGAAAACTAAGGCGTGGTGATATCTGAAGGTGCACAAGAGAAATCATTATACGTCTTGTTTTGAGAGGAAATTGGGAAAAAGGCACCAGCAAAACAGCAGCCGTACAAAGAACAGCAGCACCAACTCAAACAGTTACTACAGTACGCTCACCAGACAACAAACGAGTCCCCTGAGACTGAACCGTGCCTACTAGGAACTGGTCAGTTGGTCCAGATGTGGTGGATGCCTTCCCTGGCACAATTCCGAGGAGAATTCCCTGTAGACTGGGATTTTTAGCCACGGCTGGTAGACTCATATGACCGTACGCTTCCATACACCTGCAGATTCAGCTACTTCCTTCACACTATGGTCTTTGGCCACGCCCACATGCAGTCCCTCCTTTTAGCCAATCATTAACATCTGCTCTGGAGCGTTTACCACACATGGAACGAGACATTCCCTGCACTGTAGCACCTCTTCCCAATCTATGGATCCCGTCACTCACACCCCACAGGTATTTATAGCAGCCCCATCATCCTTGTGCAGTGCCATCTTCAGGAGCCTGAAGCTACTACCACCTTAAACATGCAAGGTGCTTCAATTGTCAGGGGAGCTTATTATAGTTTAAAGATGTGATCACTGAAAACGTTTGTGAGCTCTGCTCACTACCAAACAAAGCCACTGCTGGAACATTTGGTGAGGTTTGGGTAATAAGTGTCATGGAGTGACTCAGAATGGCAGCGGGTCATCTTCAGTGACGAGTCCCGCTTTAGTCTTGGTGGAGACGCCCAACGAATCCGTGTGTGGAGGCACCGTGGTCAGCACCAAGATGAACGGTGTGTTATCACACGTCCAGAAGACCTGGTGTCCCTCCACCTCCACCCCTACCGCACCATCTGCAGGAACTGTGTGAGGATGTTCAAGCTGCATGGGATGGATTATCACAGGACACCATCAGGAACCTCTACAGCTCCATACCGAGACGTCTGGCGTGTTGGGTTGGCAAACACGGCGGCCCGACACCATACTGAGAGACAGACTTCTGTATGTGTAGCTCAATAAATATTGATCATATCAGTCTAAATTTATCACCAGTTATTGATCCTGGTCACCTTTATCTTCCTTCCCAACAGCATTCCCAATCACACACCTTCTGGGTGTATCATTCGAGTTATATAAAATGGCGTTGACAGTATTTCTTATATATAGCAATATATATATATATACAGTATATAAAGTGATAAAATGTGAGATCCAAAATCCCCTTGGTGAAAACCTTTGAATGTAATATGTAAACAAGAACTACAAAGCTGACTTCCACTATTCGGATTTCTTTTCTGGAAATGTATGGAAATGAGCATATGTTTCCGTAGATAGTCCCTCATTTACATATTTAAACATAACATTTCAGAAAACTTGTAATACAAAGAATAATTGTATTAATGCAAGTAATCAACCGGAGAAGTTTCATGGTGATCACTAGTAATTAAAATTTTTACCCCATTCACATGTAGGCTCTCGCCTTAAAGAGCACCCCTGGAAAGAACACACCGCTCTTCGACTACAGCCGCGAAAGCCTAGAACTAATTATACGCCGCCCGGATTCGTGATGAAGCATTCAAGCACAACCCGCTAATCAAAAAACTTTGTCTTCAGAAGATCTTTGATAAGCCTTCAGCTCCGGCTCACACCAGGCCGGCTCTGTTAAATTGCTTTTCCCTGTCGTACGGCAGGAGGCCGCTGGTTGTGGACTTTAGCATCGTTGTTTGCGCTGCTGCCGTGGGAATCTGCAGCGTGCTCTCACTTTCATGAGCAAACTAGGAATTGCAGGCCACGAATAACCACGGGCTTATTTTGATTTCACAGCGTGTGTGCGGTTGCCTTCGCTGGCTTTGCCGGGGTCCCTTGCTAATTAGAACTCCAATCTATCGCGCCAAACGCAGCCATGGCTTTCCATAGGAGCGCAAAGCCGGAGCTCTGTCCTACAGCACACTTATTTCTCCATGTAGCCATGCCCGGCTTCCCCTGTGAGCTAATTACCAGTCTTACGGCTGGGTTTGTTTTGCTGAGGTTGGGCTCCTAAGGGAGGCTTAACGTGTCAGCTTTCTCTAATGGCGGGAACGAAGGAGAAGGGGGACACTCGACTGTCCTGAACGGTCCGGCTCTGCTCCGAGCTCAGCATTAATTATCTCTTTAGCACTTACGGGAGTCAAGGGGCACACAAGATGGCATTACACAATCAGCGACCAAGGAGTACCTGTGCCCAGAAGGAGGTGTGGGAGTGCGGGTGTGTTGGGAAGGAAGATAAAGGTGACCAGGATCAATAACTGATGATAAGTTTAGACTGATATGATCAATATTTATTGAGCTACACATACAGAAGTCTGTCTCTCAGTATGGCGTCGAGCCCAACACGCCAGACGTCTCGGTATGGAGCTGTAGAGGTTCCTAATGGTGTCCTGTGATAATCCATCCCATGCAGCTTGAACATCCTCACACAGTTCCTGCAGAGGGTGCGGTAGGGGTGGAGGAACACCAGGTCTTCTGGACGTGCGACAACAAACCGTTCATCTCAGTGCTGACCACGGTGCCTCCACACACGGATTCGTTGGGCGTCTCCACCAAGACTAAAGCGGGACTCGTCACTGAAGATGACCCGCTGCCATTCTGAGTCACTCCATGACAGTCTGGTACGACACCACTGCAGTCTTTGGTGACGGTGACGTGGTGTTAAGGACAGTCGTGGTAACGGTCTGTGTGCATGTAGTCCTGCGTGGTGCAGCCGTCTGCCGATGGTGCTGCACTAACAGGATGACTCATGGAGGACACCACTGCTCGCTGGATGTCTGTAACGGTGGCTGTTGGGTCAGTCAGGTACAGAGAGAAGGCCAGTCATATGGATACAGCTGGAGAATCTGGTCAGTTCTACAGAAATAGAGATTTCTGGCTCAGAGTGTGAGGACAAACTCATTCTGACCAAATGGGCTTTAAAGCTTCATGCGTTTGTATTAGAAGCCACTATTTACAGACACCGTATCCAAGCATATCCTTAGCAACAACAATATAGAACGTATGGAATAATACAAATACAAAACAACAGCTACTCATTAGCTCGGTGTCCAACACTCCAAACCCCTCCACGTCAGGCAGCGCAATTACAGCTTCCACATCCACGCCGGCATTTCATCGCCTGCTTCATTAGTCTGCCTTCCTTGCATCCTCTCCCAAGTGACTATTGCTGTCGTCTCTTTTGAGAAGATTGTAGACGCGCTTCTTTCAGGACGTCTGGATCGTGAAAGTCTCACACAATAGAAGAGAACCATTCTTGCCAACTGTGCCAACACTCAGAGGAATTCAACCTCCGGATTTAACGCACCCGTGCGGTGAAACACCCACACACTAGGGGGCAGTGAGCACACTTGCCCGAAATAGTGGGCCACCCTATCCATAGCGGAGCAGTTGGGGGTTAGGTTCTTTCTGAAGGGCACTTCAGTCATGTTCTTTTGGTTCAGAGAATCGAACAGGCGGCCTTCCGATCACAAGGCTGGTTCCCTAATCTCCAGCCCACGACGATCCCAAAGAGGAGCGTGCAGGTTTCTGCAGAAACCCAGGAAGTTTCAGACATGCCACAAGACATACCCGAACAAATGACACTGTCAGAAGTCAAAACCGGCCAATAGGATTTCCTGCTTGAGTTTAACCCCACTCTATCTTATTCTTTCCTGATTGGGTGCTGATACAAAGGAAATTTGCATCTTATGGGAAACTCCTGAATCTTTTCTTTCCTGTAGTCTGAAAAAGGGGCGGAGCAAGGTGGCTGGAGTGGCAGAATAGATTACACCACTACCTGCCAGGGAGCTACCACCACATGTGGAAGACTGGGGTTTAATAAGAGTCCTTGGGTACGACTCCTGATACCACATTGGCCTACCTGTAATCTGATTGACTTATAAGTCTTTCTGAACGAGTGTCAGCAAAGTGGCCCAAAATCTGGCCCAAAATGAACCAGGGGATAATAAAACGATCGCCTGTTTTGGCTGCCATGTCTCGCCTACTGTCTAGCACCACATCGGTCTATCTGTAATCCGATTAACCTCGTAAGCCGCCCCAGATAAGACCATTAGCTAAATACCGTCAATGCAAAACGGCCCAAAATCGGCCCAAATTTCACCAGTGGATAATAAAACTACTGCCTGGTTTTGGCCGTCGTGTGTCGCTTTGAGGAAAAGTGTTGCATGCCATTCCACAGGTACCTACTTCCTTTGGACGCTTACAGGAAGCACGTCTCCTACGGACGGCAAATTGCTGCTAAATGTGGTGAACAGAACCTCAAAAACGGCGCCTCCGTAGGTGCGGGGGAAGTAAGAGATGTTAATAAGGGCCAGGGAGGACGATAAAGTGCTTAGATAATTGGGGTCTAGCTGGAGAACAGAAGAAACAGCTCGAGTTTGAGGCTTAATGTCAGTGTTTGGGCTACGCTGCAGTAGGGACACGGCTCGGGTCCATGCGGCGAAGCTCAAACCGAAGCCTTTCCCCCCTAACGCTCACGCAGTAACACAGCGAGACCCCACCACTCTGAAGTTGGCATTCTGAGCTGACATTTTGATCATTTCGGTTTGAGCAGGCTACTGTTCTTTAAGTGACTCACATCTTATAAGGCTGATCTGATATTTGAAGCCCAAAGAATCTGAGAAAGAAACAGAGTTCTGTTCCACAGCCTTTTTAAACTAGCCTGAGGTACTCAGGGGCCAATTATTTCAGAATGACTCTTTTGTCCGACAGAAGGCTCTGGGTCTTCATGGCAGAAGTGTCCTGTTCTAGCTCGTCCAATTTCGTCCAATTTCAATTTGTATCTCTGCTATGATTTCTATAGATAACAGTAATTGTAAGACCTGCCCTAGAGACTGGATCACCTGTCAGGTACCAGGAGGTTTTACCGGAGTGGGAAAATCAGCTTTAGGCCTTCTTTTAGCTGGAGAGCTGGGGTTCACCACAGGAGTCTCTAAACCAACTATTTTAGACTTCTAGTTTCTATCGTCCTTTACACAGCCAGTAACTGTTTTTACTGAGTTTATCATTTCCTTATCATCTTTGAATTTCTGTCTTTTATTATTCTTATTTTAAAATATTTTTATTCTTATTTTATCTCTTTTGATTTTATCCTTTATCTCTGTTTTATTTTATAAATCATTTTTTCCCCTCATTTAAATTTTTTTTATCTTTTTTTTAAACCTAATTTAAATACCTAAATTTAAAATTCAAACATATTTATTTATTTATTTAAATTAACCCTAAAATATGACTTGGGGTGGGGGGGGGGCCTTATGCGCTCACCATCTGCATGGTTTAGCATCAGGGATAGGTGCAGTGCCTCATAGACAGTGAGGGATATTGGGGTGGTACTTGACACGGACCCCTACAGCGGGAACTGGCTCTTGGCCAGTCGAAGTAATTCATTATCATTTTTCATTCTGTCCCAACGTATCTCTGAATATCTGAACTGGGGTTGTAAATAATCTCCTCTTCAACTGCTCACTAAAGTAGCTGACATTGAAACCCTGTACTCCTAAAAGACCTCCTCCGGCCCGGAAGTGATCCAGTTCAGAAGGAGCACTGCACTGAGAAACAGCCTGAGGAACAAACGCCGTGCACATCACGCTCAGTACCTCCAAGTTATTCGTCTTACCGTCTCCAGGGTCCACGATCTCCACTGTAGCCGCAGCTGGCCACTCCAAAGCCCCCATGACCGGCTCAGAGAGAACGATGCTGAACGTCTCGGATTGCTCGTACGTCCCGTCGGACAAGATCTTGACCCGCCACGTGGCTGTGGTCTGGCCTGGGTTAAACTGCACCTGCTTCTGAAATTTCCCCCGAAAGTCCTTCTCCTTCTCCGCACTGCCGTCCTGGGTGCTGATACCTGAGGAAACATGCAATATACTCCAATTCAGCCAGCGCAGTCTGAGAGATTACACTGATTTTTCTTCACTTAGTAGCTTCCGAGCCCAGGGAGCATCCGTCACTGGCAGGAGCAAGCATATTGCCACGCTACGGCTGAAGGATTGGGTTGTATTTCTCTGGAAAAAATAAGGTTATAAACGGAAAACACTGCAACCATGTTTCACAACTTACACTGCAATGCCAAGCAAAACCATGTCCATAAGTGTAAGGAGACCACCACAGGACCCCCACTGAGCAGGTAAGAGTTAGACCTCCAGTCTGGCTTGAAATCTTGGGCATATCCTGAAAACAGCCTGATCAGTTTCTTACCTGACCCACAGCACCAAGTTAGCAAGTCTAACCCGAACCATGCTCGCCAACATCCCGTCCGAACCTGAACCACATAACCACGCTTTCAGTTCAAACCTGACCCGAACCCAACCGAGTTCTGTCTGTATAAGCTCACCAGGCACATGCGACTGAGCACCTCCACCAGCACCAATAACAGCTGGGACTGGATTGGGCATGTACTGGACAAGTTTCTGGATGTAGCCACATCAGTGTTCAGACACTCTCACATTAAAGAACTGGTCAGGTGGTCCAGATTTGGTGGAGGCCTTCCCTGGCACAGTTCCGAGGAGAATTCCCTGTAGACTGGGATTGTATCCACTGCTGGTAGACCCATATGACCGTACGCTTCCATACACCTGCAGATTCAGCTACTTCCTTCACACTATGGTCTTTGGCCACGCCCACATGCAGTCCCTCCTTTTAGCCAATCATTAACATCTGCTCTGGAGCCATTTTCCACACATGGAACGAGACATTCCCTGCACTGTAGCACCTCTTCCCAATCTATGGATCCCGTCACTCACACCCCGCAGGGATTTATAGCCCCATCATCCTCGTGCAGCGTCACCTGCAGGAGCCTGAAGGTACTACCACCTTAAACACACAAGGTAAACATACACCCAAGGAAAACTGTGGTTCGATGTTGACCGTTTCATATCACACACATGAATGAGCCTTGGTGTCGAATTCTGTCAACAACACAACTGGGCGACTCCAGCACCCCAGATTATCAATCAATCAATCAATCAATCAATATTTATTTGTATAGATCTTTTTACAACTAAAGTCTCATAGCAGCTTCACAGAGAAGCAGTTTATATGAAGGAACAGAAAAGTCCATGGACAGACGTAGGGAAGGAAGTCCGGTTCCCAGCTCCCCGTGAGCAAGCCAGAGGCAACAGTGGTGTGGAAAAACTCCATTAGAGCAAGGGGAAGAACCCTCGAGAGGAACCAGGCTCGAGGGGAACCCATCCTCCTCAGGGCGATCCCAGATTAATGTTAATGATCGCTGGGAGGAGGATCAACGTCAGGATAATAACTAAAGCAGTGGGAAAGCAGGAGAGTCTGTGAATATGAGGAAAACCATGAGGACCAAACCTTAACGAACCCAGCGGGAGGAGTCAGGTCCCATCCAGTTCAGACAAACATCACAAGCTCCTGTAGGAGTGTGTCTGAAGCATGGCTGGGTGGGTTTAACACCGATCAGTGCTGTGGCTGAGATGAGAGTATCCTGCCAAACAAACTCATCCAGCCAGCGCAGGTCTGTGGTGAGACACGACAAAGGACGGATGAAGGAGGATGCTACGGTGTTTATGGGAATTCCTGACCATTCTTCCAAAAGCAGATTGGTGAGGTCAGACACTGATGTTGGACGAGAAGGCCTGGCTCTCAGTCTCCGCTCTAATTCATCCCAAAGGTGTTCTATCGGGTGGAGATCAGGACTCTGTGCAGGCCGGTCCAGTTCCTCCACACCAGACTCACTCCTCCATGTCTTTATGGAGCTTGCTCTGTGCACTGGTGTGCGGTCATGTTGGAACAGGAAGGGGCCGTCCCCAAACTGTCCCCACAAAGTTGGGAGCATGGAATGGTCCAGAGTCTCTTGGTCTGCTGAAGCATTAAGAGTTCCTCTCACTGGAACTAAGGGGCGGAGCCCAACTCCTGAACCACACCCCCACACCATAATCCCCCCTCCACCAAACTTTACACTCGGCACAGTGCAGTCAAACCAGTACTGTTCTCCTGGTACCGCCAAACCCAGACTCGTCCATCGGATTTCCAGGCGGAGAAGCGTGATTGGTCACTCCAGAGAACACGCCTCCACTGCTCTAGAGTCCAGGGGCGGAGCTTTACACCACTGCGTTCCACGCACTGCACTGCGCTTGGTGGTGTAAGGCTGGGATGCAGCTGCTCGCCATGGAAACCCATTCCATGAAGCTCTACACACTGTTCCTGAGCTGATCTGAAGGACACATGAAGTTTGGAGGTCTGTAGTGATGGACTCTGGAGAAAGTTGGTGACCTCTGTGCACTATGACCCTCAGCATCCGCTGACCCCGCTCTATCATTGTACATGGTCTACCACTTGGTGGCTGAGCTGCTGTCGTCCCCAATCACTCCCACTGTGTTTTAATCCCACTGACAGTGGACTGTGGAATATTTAGTAGTGAGGAAATTTCACGACTGGAGCTGCTGGGTGATCACTTGACTGCATCAGCACTTCACTCCAGATCAGTTGAGAAGGGTAGGAAGGCATAGGCTGTGTATAGTGAAAGGGGCCAGATGCAAATATGTGCAATATGGAAATCCTAACACAGAAATCCCTCGCTGAGCGGTCACCCGAGGGTCTAGCGCCTCTCGCAGGCCACAGTGCATTTTCTCGCGGCGGGAAGAGCCGTGGTGAACCTTCTCGAAGGCGTTTGATCAGAATCACATCAAGCGCAGGGGCTGGCAGGGTCCCTTCTGCCAGCGCATCCCCAACAGCTGGATGGAAATAAATCGCTTCAGGCTTCAGGATTAATGCAGAGCCGCCAGCCCAGCAAATGCTTCGCGCACAACACGTCCGACTGGGCGCTGTCAAAATTAGACACCTATTATCTAACGACCGCATGCAAGACAAAGCGGACGTACTACGGATGCTCCATAATGAGAGCCAATTAAAACGAAATGATTCCACTGGAAATATGATTAAACACAACTCTTTTATCCCCGTCTCTGGTGTGGTGCTGTCAGCAATGCGTCAGGGTCTTCCGTGATGTCTCCTTCAGCTTGATATAATCTGCCTCCACAGTGGATGGTGTGCGCTAGACATAATACAATTCATCGCCACCGCTTCCTGCGGGCTGCCATGTGTTCTCTCACTGCCTGGTTCTAACGCCTGCTATTGTATAATAGCTGCACCCAGAAGGAATCAACCTACAGGAATGAAACTTTGTGAGACCTGCTAACGATTCAAGCTTCAAGCTCGGCCGCACATGTGACGTAAGCAAGGACGGGTCTTATCTCTGTACCTGACTGACCCAACACCACCATTACAGACCTCCACAGAGCAGTGGTGTCCTCCATGAGTCATCCTGTTAGTGCAGCACCATCGGCAGACAGCTGCACCACGCAGGACTACATGCACACAGACCGTTACCACGACCGTCCTTAACACACTAACCATCAAAGTAACAGCTGCACCCAGAAGGAGGTGTGGGAGTGCAGGTGTGTTGGGAAGGAAGATAAAGGTGACCAGGATCAATAACTGGTGATAAATTTAGACTGATATGATCAATATTTATTGAGCTACACATACAGAAGTCTGTCTCTCAGTATGGCGTCGGGGCGCCGTGTTCGCTAACCCAACACGCCAGACGTCTCGGTATGGAGCTGTAGAGGTTCCTAATGGAGTCCTGTGATAATCCATCCCATGCAGCTTGAACATCCTCACACAGTTCCTGCAGATGGTGCGGTAGGGGTGGAGGTGGAGGGACACCAGGTCTTCTGGACGTGTGACAACAAACCGTCCATCTTGGTGCTGACCACGGTGCCTCCACACACGGATTCGTTGGGCGTCTCCACCAAGACTAAAGCGGGACTCGTCACTGAAGATGACCCGCTGCCATTCTGAGTCACTCCATGACAGTCTGGTACGACACCACTGCAGTCTTTGGTGACGGTGGCGTGGTGTTAAGGACAGTCGTGGTAACGGTCTGTGTGCATGTAGTCCTGCGTGGTGCAGCCGTCTGCCAATGGTGCTGCACTAACAGGAGGACTCATGGAGGACAACACTGCTCCGTCCACAGTCTGAACTGTTGCATGTCAGACAATTAGCCGGTTCTCTCTGTCCGTGGTTCATGCCACTGGAGTGTGCCTTCTTCTGTTCACTGCTAGTGTGCCCTGGTAGTATCTGCACAACCAGCATGGTGCGGAAAACGTCGATAAGACCATGCTGCTTCCTGGAGCTCGACGATGTGACCTTTCTTCAACTCTTCCAATTGCTCACACTGCTTTCGGACTTGCTGGCAACAGGACAACCTTATACAGTCAGTCAGGTTCAGCGATAAGCTCCATACTACCCCACCACGTTTCGCTTTCCTCCTTCTGGGCGGAGCTATTCTTGTTGATGGCGAGTGTATGATATTCCCATAAAGGCCATGCCGAGTGTGCAGCAGTGTTCCAGTCCCAGCTATTACAGTGCGTCATAATTATTATTTTTAATAACCCACTAATTAATTCTTTCTCCTCCTGTCGACCATATGGACAATGCTCCTCCAGAGTGTCCTGTCTTCTGCTTGAGTCTTCATCTACACTTTTCCTGTCTCCCTTTTTAATTGCCTAATTTTCACGTCCATAAAGATTATGCTCTGCTACATAACGCTCTTCCCGTATCACTACAGAAACCTGACGGAGCTAATAGAACGTAACATCACTCGTTTCTAAAAACAGCAATGCCTGAATGACTCAAGCTGGAGTAAGCCTGCTGATCCAGCTCCAGCTCCCTCCGGCCATACAGTAATAGTTTGCAGGCACACAAACAGCTCCCGGATCAGCATTCCGACACCGAGAGGTCAGATGAATACGCTCCCTGATCAGAATTCCACCATTTCCATTTGCATACAGTCTCCAGGCATTACAAAAAGAGGAGGAGGAAGAGGAAGAAAAAACATTTAACATTCAGCATCCACTACGACCTCCGTCTCCCCCTAACAGAGGAGAAGTGCATGGCCTGTGCAGGGAGAGAATCTTCAAAGCAGAAGGCCTTAAGATACGGAGCGCTAAGACGGCAGAGGAAGCGCAGCAGAACAGCTGCACGTTCAGTTCCATCTCTCTGACAGCAGGGGGTCTCTTCCGCGCCACAACTAGAGAGCATGCGGAGACCAATGAAGAGGAAGAGGAGGGCCGCAGGAGGGCACAGAGAGTGCAGGGCCCCGTGCGGTGGGACAGAGGTGTGAGGCTGCGGCTTCAGAGAAGTGGCCAGCTGAGATAAGAGCCACAGTGAGTGGAGGGAGGATCCTTTCTTCAGCGTCTGGCTGCAGAGTCATGCGGAGCGGAGGTGCGGTTCCGGCTGTGAGGAGCGGCAGAAGTGGATCTCTGGCTGACGCTTATAAGTGTAGTACATACAGAGATACTAAATAATAAACACAGCAGCCTTTTATATCGCACTGTCAGTCACCCTCAGTCATTTCCCTGCAGTTAGACACTAAAGGTGCTGGACTGGGTTACTACAGCGCCTCGTTATCCATGATACCAGCTCCACTGACCATACAGGACACTCTGTAGGTGTACAGGTCCAGACTGTAGTCCATCTGTTTCTCTGTGTACTGTATTACCCTGTTCTTCAATGGTCAGGACCCCCACAGGACCACCACAGAGCAGGTAAGCTTCTGCACTGTCACAGCATTTACTTCTGTCCAGGGCTGCATTCATTTTCCCCAAGACCTGGTACTGATGATGGGAGATTTGGACCACACTGCGCAAAGTCTTCTCCAGCACCATTCACAATGGGGTTCAGGTCTGGACTCTGTGGTGGCCAATCCATGATGTCTCATCCTCCCTGAGCCGCTCCTTCACAGTCTGAGCCCAATGAGTCCTGGCACTGTCATCTTGGAATGTGCCTGTGCCATGAGGGAAGAAGACGTCCATCGATGGGATAACCAGGTGGTTCAGGATGTTCAGGTGGTCAGCAGACCTCATTCTTTGGGGATATGACGTTGCTGAACCTGGACCTGACCAACTGCAGTGACCCCAGATCATAGCACCGCCCCCCACAGGCTGGTACGGGAGGCACTAGGCATGATGGGTGATCACTCCAGCCTCCTCTCCTCTTACCCTGATCCCCCATCACTCTGGAACAGGTAGATCTGCACCCATCAGACCACATGACCTTCTTCCATCGCTCCAGAGTCCAGTCTTTACGCTCCCTAGCAGACTGAAGCCGTGTTAGCCGGTTAGCCTCACTGGCGAGTGGTCTTCTTAAGGCTACGGAGCCGTTTAGTCCCGACCCCTGGAGTTCCCCTCGCACTGTGTGTGGAGGCGCTCTTCCTCTCACTGTTAAACACCTCCCTGAGCTCTACTGCTGTTCCTCCACCATCTGATTCACCATACGGTTAAGAGATCGCCCATCTCCATCACTCAGGATCTTTTCCAACCACATTCCTTCCAGAGGACGATGTTCCCCCACCGTCCCTCCACTGTTTAATAACGCTAGGACAGGTCTAAACCCGAGGTTAGTAGTTTCAGCATCTCCTTAGATGTGTTCTCTGCTGGATGATACAAATCTGACCTTCTGAAACAGATGGACAATTTTTCTTGTTGCCAGCTAAAACACAATCACCCATGCAGTAATTATCCAATGGGAGACTCTCCTTTTGACCAGACAGTATATATATATATACACCACTTTGATGATTATATAAATGATTATATAAATGTATATAGTGATTTGACTGCTAGTAATAGTAGCAGGTCTGAAGTTCTCTGTCGGTACAGGTGTTGTCTCAGTACGTTCATCTTTCTGAACCATTTACCATGAGAATGGAACAAGATCTCGTTACAGGTAATGGCTGTGCTCAGTGCAGCACAATCCAAATTGAATATTGACCTTAAGACATCTCAATGAGAAGTGAGAGATTTCTCTCAAACAGGAAATTGCAGTGGGACAGTGGGACACCTGATGACGAACCTGATTAAAGGAAAATGCATTGTGGAACCTCACTGTTTAGGAGCTGTGTGTGTGTGTGTGTGGTGCTGGTGTGAGTGGATCAGACACAGCAGTGCTGCTGGACACCTCAGTGTCACTGCTGGACTGAGAATCATCCACCAACCAAAACAGTCCAGCACAACAGCGTCTTGTGGAGCAGCTTCCAGTCGGTAGCGTCCTGTACCCACCGATGAAGGACTAGAGGATGACCAACACTGCACTGTGCAGCAGCAGATGAGCTATCGTCTCTGACTGTCCATCTACAAGGTGGAGCAGCAAGGTAGGAGTGTCTAATAGAGTGGACAGTGAGTGGACACAGTGTCTCAACACTCCAGCAGCACTGCTGTGTCTGATCCACTCACACCAGCACCACCCACACTAACACACCACCACCACGTCAGTGTCACTGCAGTGCTGAGAATGATCCACCCACATCATACCTGCTCTGTGGTGGTCCTGTGGGGGTCCTGACCATTGAAGAACAGGGTAATACAGTATATAGTATACTATATTTATATATATATCATTTATATAATGTTACTTATTGTATGAAATGTGCTGAAACAGGCCAAATTATATGCCAATATAATGAGAATAATTGCTTACTAAAATCATATACAACGAATTTAAGTTTAACAATCTTAAAATGAGAAATATAAGATCGACTGGATATAGGATCATTTTACCTGGCGGGATCCCATTTCCTGCGCGTGTGTAAGTTTTGACCTGGTGTTTAAAGCCCTGGGTTCTCAGGCGTAACACATCCTAAGGCTTATGATTCATTAATTACATGAAGGGCGATGCGAACCCACACGGCTAACTGAGATTAGGCCCCTACTTTACTGGCGCGCCCCGAGACAGGCTGCAGCCCGTATCATGTCTGAAGGCTGACTAAGTTGTTCATTTGCATAATGATTTGATCGATTAAAGCCAGCATGAAGGGGCCTAAATTAGACTGCAGCTCCCCAAAGAGAGGTAGACTTCATTCCTTCTCCATCCCCATTACTCTGACCACTCCGTTCCTGCCTGCCATGTTCTCCGTATCCCAGTGTTCCTCTGTGTCTTCCACAGTCCTCACTAACCAAACTGTCTCCGCAACGTTTCAGCTGTTTCCTCTCTCTCTCCCTCTCTCTCTCTCCATCTCTCCCTCTCTCTCTCTCTCTCTCTCTCTCTCTCTCCCTCACCCTCCCTCACCTCTCTCTCCCTCTACCTCTCCCTCTCTTTCTCTCTCTCTCTCTCTCCCTCTACCTCTCCCTCTCCCTGATGAAGCTCCATCCAATACCTCTGGGATGAGTTCAAGTGAAGGTTGTGATCAGAACTAATCAACCAACATCAGAACCGGACCTCACTAATGCTCCTCTGGCTCAATGCACACATACAGAGCCCCCACCACTGTTTAAACACCTGATGTAAAGCCTTGCTGGAACCGTACCGACCGCTACCAAAGCACAGCAGGTGTCTACAAACTCTCTTACACGCTACACTGAAACCACACCTTCACCAGCACCAACAACAGCTGTGATTGGATTGGGCATGGACTGGACGAGTTTGGATGTAGGCCACATCAATGTTCAGGCTCTCCTACATCAAAGACCAGTAGACCTGGTGGACAGTCTCATACTGGTGTGGGTTCTACTGTGTCAGTTTGAATCAGAGTGCGATCCTGAAAGGCTGGGAGAACAAGCTGGTAGATCCACCTTAGCGAGCTAGACGGAAGCTGGGCATCAGGTACAGCTCAGCTTGACCTGCCATCCCTCAAGAGGCATGGAAGACAAGCGTCCAGGCTCTTCTCTGTCCTGGCTCCCAGAACTTCCACTGGCTGTCTGAACAGCAAACTCTCTCCCGATCTCTCACCTGAGTGAATAATCTCAGATAGACAGATACATACTGAAATGTTCGTTTTGGCTTTATACTGAGATTAGTGTTTCTTCTCTCTAGGTATGAGCGCTGGGTTGGGTTGCCAGGTAGTGCTCAGCTGCTGTGTTTAACTCTGTATTCTTCTTTCTGGGTGTCACGCCTGAGGGTCTGTCTAACGCCGCTGCTCCTCCGGACTCCAGTTCCCAGAGTGAACAGTCCGATGACGTCACACACGCGCTCGCACTCCCCCGATCCTCTCTAACTCTCTAACGGTCTAACTCTCCTGATTACTGGTTCCTCTCAGCTGTGCTATCCCGTCATGTCTCGGCAAAGTTTTGCTGACCTTGGTTTCATTTCTGAGCGTTTGTTTCTTGATGTTTCTGATTCGTTGGTTTGATCTCGTTGTTCCTCGACGCCGCTCTCTCCTTACCCCTTTGGTTCGTTCGCCCGTTTATATTGTCTTTCGGTTTTGACCCTGGTTTCTGTTTTCGGATTCTGCCTGTGATCTCCCCTCTGGTTCTGTCTCTCTGCCTCCCTGGATTCTGAGCTTTGCTTTACTCTCTCTCTCTGATGACCAGGTAATGTCCCTTTGTCTTGCTACACCGCTCTCTGCTGTTGTGTAAAGCTCATGGACTGTTTAATGAGCTTCTCTGTGCTTTGGCTCCGCTCGCATCACGCCTAGCTCTTTGTTGCTGACACTGGGAATCAGAACTGGCCCTGGTCTGTATGTGAGCTCAAGGTGAGTTTTGGTCTCCAACCTTCTTATACTAGCTAGTACTAGCTTATCCAACGGAACATTGAGCATGGCCGGAGGTCGTTCTGGATAAGAGCGTCTGCTAAATGTTTCAGAGGGGTCCGTTTCTTACTGCCTGACTCTCTGTGTGAGGGCATGCTGAGCTTAATCAGAACTGTGTTACGAGATGACATCACCTTCCTGTAATCACGGTTTCTCCCTCTGGTGTGTTTCAGAACTTTCCGGAGTGACTACATGCGCAAAAGAAATTCCGTAATGACCTCTCCCAAAGTGAGGAGCATCAGAGTAGGCCTGATTTTCTCTGTGGCTGACTTTTCCTGCAAAATCAGGATGCATTTTTCCCACTTAGGTACAAATACAAACACATTTCTACACACCTGGATCAAACCCCACCCCGGCGTGAATCAAAGCTCTGAGTAATACGAGTATGGACCTCACAGGGTCCGCGCTGAGCACCATGCAATGCAAGATAAGCGGGAACGCACACACACACGTACACATACACGTACACACACACAATCATTCTGTCTGTTCTACAGATGCCAGAGAGTGTGGGCTTTCATCTCTACCCCCGAGACCCACAAAGCAGCCCCTCAAAAAAACAGCACTTCGAAAAACATCTCAAACAGTGGATAAAACCCCGGCGCCGATAAGCCGGCGCAGTAGCGGCTCGCACGCCGAACGCCGGCTCTATTGAATGACAATGATTTAAGAATTGAAATTCATATATGCCCTGCGTGGGCTGCTGATTGCCGCATTTGCATGGTCTTTCATTTAGGCTTACGCCGTCTGCTCGGTGGAGCTCCATGCAGAGCAGCGCGTTTAACAAGAAAGCGCCCATGAAAAATACAGGAGGTGACTGGTGTTACGGCTCGGGCTGGCAGCCGCATGTTAAGCAACACCGATGAACCAGCCAGGGAGAGAGTAAAGAGCAGAGACGCGGCCGGCGCGCACTCACCTACAAACGAGGTCTCCCCCAGGTAGCCCCTGCGCCGCAGCACCACCTCCAGCAGCCCGGCCTGTTCGTCCACCACGTAGCTCCGCTGCGGCAGAGAGATCCAGGCCCAGTCTAAGCGGAAATGCTGACCTTTCAGCTTATTGCCTCCTGCAAGACAACCAAGACCAGAACACGTCAGATTATACACACTCAGAAACCTTCTTTATTAAATTCTCCGTTCGGCCAGCCTTCCGCGCTCAGACCTTCCATATTTACGGGGACAGGATTATGGACCTGTTTGAAACTAAGGCTTTAGTGGAGGCCTGGTTTGATTCCCGGGTCGGCAGTCAGGGTCATTCCTGAATGGAGTTTGCACGTTCTCCTCGTGTGGGCTTCCCTCTCCAGGTGCTCTGGTTTCCTCCCACGGCCCATCACATGTGGTCAGATGAACTAGAGATGCTAAATTGACCCTCTAGGTGTGACCTGACCTGCCTTTCGCCCAGCGATCACTGTTCTTCAATGGTCAGGACCCCACTACAGGACCCCCACAGGACAGATATGATGTGGGTGGTGGATCATTGTAAGCACTGCAGTGATATTGACGCGGTGGCGGTGTGTTAATGTGTGTTGAGCTGGTGTGAGTGGATCTGAAATCTGCTGGACTGAGAATCGTCCATCAACCAAAACTATCCAGCCAACAGTGTCCTGTGGGGCAGCGTCCTGTGGGCAGCGTCCTGTGGGCAGCGTCCTGTGGGCAGTGCCCTGTGCCCACTGATGAAGGACTAGAGGATGACCAACACTGCACTGTGCAGCAGCAGATGAGCTATCGTCTCTGACTGTCCATCTACAAGGTGGATCAGCAAGGTAGGAGTGTCTAATAGAGTGGACAGTGAGTGGACACAGTGTCTAACACTCCAGCAGCACTGCTGTGTCTGATCCACTCACACCAGCACCACACACACTAACACACCACCACCACGTCAGTGTCACTGCAGTGCTGAGAATGATCCACCACCCACATCATACCTGCTCTGTGGTGGTCCTGTGGGGGTCCTGCCCATTGAAGAACAGGGTAATACAGTACACAGAGAAACAGATGGACTACAGTCTGGACCTGTACACCTACAGAGTGTCCTGTATGGTCAGTGGAGTGTGGATCTTATGAAGTGGTCGGTGGGTGTAAACCTGTAGTGTTCTGCTGAACACAGTTGCTAAGTAACTATGATGTTGAATGTACCCTGTATTGATTTTTCAGCTGGAGGAAACCGCCAATACCAAACCAATAGAAGTTCTTTCCTTGGCCGCTACAGTTCTACCTAAAATCAGCCGGACTTTTAAGATGTTCCAGACGATTACACACTCGCCTACTCCGCCAATACCTGCTTATCCTAATCAATACTTCATTAGGTTAAATCAGATGTTGGGAATGTGGAACTGAGCGGATCCATGAAGTGTCTGGAGCCCGGTCCAAAGGGGAGGAGCCAAACCTGTGCACAACGGATCAGCTTACAAGATATCAAAACCTTTTATCATCAAATTCTGTGGCACATTCAGCCCATAAGCTTTCCTTTGCTGGCAAAGTGCAATGTACACGACCAGTCAAAAGTTTAGGTACACCCCTCTAAGTGGATGTAGCTGGTGGTCTTAAAGACTCTACAGTCGTACACTGAACAGCTCCACCTGCTGAGAGTCAGAACCAGTCCATATCCTGATACACCACATCTACTCCTGATGTACACAGTATGGTACTCCTCCATATCTCCACCTCTAATATATATTTAGTGGTGTAAAAACTTTGATCTCTTTTTCTGCACAGTGTAAAAGCTCTAGTTCTCCTTTCAGGTTAGTGAATATTCATGATGGACCGACCAATAGAATCGCTCCAAACCTGCTTAGTAATAAACCTTGTTCTATCAGCTCCACTGCAGGGTAAGGGAGCTGCTCCATCTTCCTCTCCACTCTGGAGGGGTTTAAGGTGGACTGTATAATTCCATGAGAGGGTTTCAAGGTGGACTGGATAATTCCATGAGAGGGTTTTAAGGTGGACTGGATAATTCCATGAGGGCTAGTTTATAGTTTGGTGTCACTTTTATTCTACAGTGAAGCTTTAAGATACACAGAAGGAGAACCTGACATTAGGAGCTACTTCAGCTTTTAATCACTGCACTGGAGACTGGACTGGACAAGTTTCTGGATGTAGCCACATCAGTGTTCAGACACTCTCACATCAGAGAGTTGGTCAGTTGGTCCAGATTTGGTGGAGGCCTTCCCTGGCACAGTTCCGAGGAGAATTCCCTGTAGGCTGGGATTGTATCCACTGCTGGTAGACCCGTATGACCGTACGCTTCCATACACCTGCAGATTCAGCTACTTCCTTCACACTATGGTCTTTGGCCACGCCCACATGCAGTCCCTCCTTTTAGCCAATCATTAACATCTGCTCTGGAGCCATTTTCCACACATGGAACGAGACATTCCCAGCACTGTAGCACCTCTTTCCAATCTATGGATCCCGTCACTCACACCATGTACGGATTTACAGCCCCATCAATCTTGCGCAGTGCCATCTGCAGGAACCTGAAGTTACTGCCACCTTACACATGCAAGGTGACTCACTGAGCTTACTATATAAAGGCACATGTATGTAGGCACACACGATAGAATGGGCTGACATAAAATACATGTATATGAAAAAATAGGAAAAAGATAAATTGATGGTTTTACTGCACAGGGGAAACTTGACACTGGTGAGGAAGATGTTTGTTGTCGACATACTGTAATAATTTTAGTATGCACAACATGATATTAAAATAAATAAATATTCTAACCTAATCTTTCTCAGTTTTTTTTCTCTGGCCTGTAATTGTTTTACTTGACTTTTATTATTATTATTTTATTTATCTGTTATATTTATCCTGTATATCATCCATATATTTAATCTTAGCACTTCTTATTATTGTTATTTTTATCTAATTTCCTTTTTATTTAATAATTTTAACATCTGTTTTTATTTTAATTGGTCTATTTATCCTTCTTATAGTTAATCAACCAATCAATCAATATTTATCTGTATACAGCTAACTAACACTGTCTCAAAGAAGCTTCACAGAAAAGCAGTTTATATAAAGGAACAGAAAAACACGCAGTCCATGTACAGATGTAGGAAAGGAAGTCCGGGTCCAAGCTCCCCGCGAGCAAGCTAGAGGCAACAGTGGCGAGGAAAACTCCCTTAGAGTCAGAGGAAGAAGCCTAGAGAGGAACCTCAGGTGGATCCCGGGTGAGGAGAGACAGACAGAGCTAACAGGAAGAGGAGCTTAGAACATCTATCAGATCCAGTCTGATTAATCCAGGAGGTGGGGATTACAAAGGTGGAGCTGGTCCATAGGTTCTCTGTTTAAGGGGGAGACAGAGTTGAGGATCAGAGTCAGAAGCTGGCGGCTCTACTGCGGTCACTGTAGTCATTGTAGTCATGTCCGGTGACGAGATGGAGAACCAGGCGCAAGGAGGCTCACGGTGGAGAGGATGCTCTGGTGACTCTAGCCGCTCTTCATTAATGAAATCTTAATGATCCTCTCAAATAATTACAGCCTTAATTATCATTTTGTTTGAGTTTATTTTGTATGAGTTCTATTTAGTCTTTTTATTTAGATTAAAATCCATCATTTCAGTCTCAGTCTCTTAAAATGAAAATGCTTGACTTCATTGAAAAATGAGGGTGACCCTTAATGTCTAATGTATGTAATGTATCTCTAATGTATCAACCTGAAGGTTGATTGATTGACTGATTGTACATCTGCTCTGACTGGGGCAGTCACTGGATGCCTCTTCCAACAGACATCGGTGAGCTCCTGGCTGTCACATGCACTCTGGATGAGGCTTTGCCTGCGTTCCCTTCTGACCCATCTTATGACCCACCAACATAATTAAAGACTAATCAGACACTATACTTTCCATCCCTGTGCGGTCTTGTATCTGGGGTTGACCCGAGGAGGATGGATCCCTCTTTGAGTCTTGGTTCCTCTCGAGGTTTCTTCCTTCCTAACTGAGGGAGTTCCTCCTTGCCACTGTGGCCCTCGGCTTGCTCATTCAGGGCTCAAACACCAGATTCTTTGTAAAGGTTCTTTGTAAAGCTGCGTTGTGACAACATCTGTTGTAAAAAGCACTATAGCACACTTGTTGCATCACCAGTATTAATGTTCATCTGGGCTTTTATTTGACCTTTTACTATTGATGTATTCCTGATTGGCTTTATTCTAATGTGATATATAGCACATACATATTCCTGAGAAAATTACATTAAACTAATTCGCTCGCATGCCACATACTTAAATCACATTTCTTAGGATTTGGTCTGGAATCCAATTGAAGGAGGCCGATTCTTTTCCTCCCAGTCCCCAGGAAACTACCTATAACCGATGTAATTAGCTCCCTAACTATCAGTAGTAAAGTCCTCGGGATGTGAAGTCATTAACAGCTCTAGGACTTTTTCCTTCCATTTGAATGTGTAATGGCGGAACGTTTTGCCGTTCAAAGCCCAATCCCCAATCCCCATGGATTCTGACATGAACTACCCCAGGGAATAACCGGGAATGCAGCAGTGGCTTATGGAGGGCAGGACAATCTTCCAAAACACAAGCTGGAATTTTTTTGATAGACCGTCGCACACACGACACACACATACATGACACTGGAATGACGACTAGAGCTGATCCCAGAAACACACGAGAAGGCATGCATGCATGTCAGTTTTTTTCAAAAATCCATGTGTGCCCAATCCAATGGATACGTCCAATTGGAGTCTCTGTCCTGCTCGCTTTCACTAGCACTACAAACACGCGTATCGGCATGTAAGCCCCACCCGGGATTTCACCTCCAATCACTGGCTGTCAATACATCCACCAGCCACCGAGAACTGTCACGCCGCATCACACTTCATCCTTCACCTCCTGACGGTGGGAATATTTCACCTGTTACTTGGATCCGCACCAACATCGCAAACCGGGAACCTCCACATCCAGAGGATGCAACAACTCTAGAAACAGTGTTGGGTAGGTCTGACATTGTGAGGACATGATTCATCTGATTCGATTTTTCCACACGAGACTTCTCAGAAAGCATGGGTCGGCATTGTAAGGGCTCCGAGAAGAAACAGGAATGGTCAATTGATATAGAAGAAGGCAATGCACAAAGTTTACATAAAAGGATCACCAACCTTCGCTAATCTGACATGTATTATGGAGTGACCCAACAGCCATGACTGCTGACAGGTCAGAAGAGAGTTGGTGTCCTCCATGAGTTCATCATGTTAGGCAGCATCAGCAGACGGCATAGCAAACGCAGGACTATATGCACACAGGACCGTTAAACAGACTGTGCTTAACCACCACGTTCCACCGCACCAAACACTGCAGTCGGTGTTCGTACCAGACTGCCATGGAGGTTGCCTTTCAGAATGGCAGCGGGTCATTTCATTGACGAGTCCCGCTTTAGTATGGTGGAGGACGCCTTAATGAATCGTGTGTGGAGGCCCCGTGGGTCAGCACCAAGAGAACGGTTTGTAGTCACACGTCCAGAAAGGACCTGGTGTCCTCCACATCCACCCCTTTACCTACCCACATCTGCAGGAACTGTGGAGGAGTCCAAGCTGCATGGTGAGGATTATCACAGGACTCAAATTAGGAACCTCTACAGCTCCCAGTACCGGAGACGTCTGGCGTGTTGGCTGTTACGAAACCGGCGGCCCGACGCCATACTGAGAGACAGGACTCTGTATGTGTAAGCTCAATAAATATTGATCATATCAGTCTAAAGTTACATCATTATTGATCCTGGGTCACCTTGATCTTCCTTCCCAAACACCACTGCACTCCCACACTCCTTATGGGTGCAAGCTTTTCTGTTGATGTGGATTCACAATTCTTCTTTAAGGTAGCCGTCCCAAATGAGCGGCTTAGAAGAACCATGCTGTGGTCCCTATAGAACCTTTAATTCTGGAAGCAGAGCTTCGGCTTCATCTCTCCGGGAGGTATATAGTTGGGTAGAGGAATTGCTGCGGGGACTCCTGCTAGACTTCAAACTCCAAATCTCTTCCAGAACCATTGTACCGTCAATTCGTTCGGTCAGGACTCTCGAGGAAGGCTATGCGCTGGAGACGTATCCCTGCTCTTAGAGGGAAAAACTACAGTGTGCCGGTTCGTGGATATAGACGGTTACATAGAAGTCCACTCAGCTTCCCGGGGTCAAGCCAAGTGGTGCAACAGGCCCGACAAAAAAGGAATGGGAGCTGGCACATTACCTATACCCTATATTTTAATTATCTTCGATCTCAGTGGGACTCACGAGACCCCAAGATTACTTCTCTCCTGAGGATAACACCAGAGGCAATCAGCCGGTCCAATCGCACTGCACACTCTGGCTTCATTAGGATGCGGTCGGCCATGCGGAACACATCAACACAAAATTGAAAACTAATAGTACTCAAAACATACTTGATTAAACGGGAGATCCTATTTTGAATAAAACTGCTGCAATCTTATTGTTGCGGGTATGGGGAACGGACTAAGGGAGAGCCTGCCTCCGCGCAGCCCATGGCTCTACCAATGATGGAGAGTTGTAATTTAGGCCCACTGCTTAGGGCTTCGCAGCGCACAAAGCTGTAAAGGATGCTCTTCTGACAAGCAAAACAGTCTAGTGCTCAGGTTTCTTTTGAGAGCTATGATAGCAATAGGCCAGAGTCTTTCTCCCTAATCTTAATCTGTCACGTCTATCTGGACACTGGCTTTACTCCGAACACATGGAATGCTAACAGAGACAATGCTAGAACCTAACAGAGCTGTGAGAATGCCAAGAACCCAATTAGTAGAATGCTAATAGAGAGGATGCTAGAACCAAATAGAAGTGTGAGAATGCTAATAGAGAGGATGCTAGAACCTAATAGAAGTGTGAGCATGCTAATAGAGGATGCTAGAACCTAATAGAGGTGTGAGAATGCTAATAGAGAGGATGCTAGAACCTAATAGAAGTGTGAGAATGCTAATAAAGAGGATGCTAGAACCTAATATTTGAGGTTGTTGTGACATGCTAAGAGAGGATGCTTCAGGAACATAATAGAAATGTAAAGGAATACTATAGGGAGCCACTAGAACCATATAGAGGTGTGAGAATGCTAATAAAGAGGATGCTAGAACCTAATAAAGGTGTGAGAATACTAATAGAGAGGATGCTAGAACCTAATAGAAGTGTGAGAATGCTAATAGAGAGGATGCTAGAACCTAATAGAAGTGTGAGAATGCTAATAGAGAGGATGCTAGAACCTAATAGAGGTGTGAGCATGCTAAGAGAGGATGCTAGAACCTAATAGAAATGTGAGAATACTAATAGAGGATGCTAGAACCCTATAGAGGTGTGAGAATGCTAATAAAGATGATGCTAGAACCTAATAAAGGTGTGAGAATACTAATAGAGGATGCTAGAACCCTATAGAGGTGTGAGAATGCTAATAAAGATGATGCTAGAACCTAATAAAGGTGTGAGAATACTAATAGAGGATGCTAGAACCCTATAGAGGTGTGAGAATGCTAATAGACAGGATGCTAGAACCTAATAGAGGTGTGAGAATGCTAAGAACCCAATAAAGATAATACTAATAGAGATAATGCTAATAAAGAGAATGCCAATAAAAAGAACGCTAGAACCTAATATAAGTGTGAGAATGCTAATAGAGAGGATGCTAGAACCTAATATAAGTGTGAGCATGCTAATAGAGAGGATGCTAGAACCTAATAAAGGTGTGAGCATGCTAATAGAGAGGATGCTAGAACCTAATATAAGAGTGAGAATGCTAATAGAGGATGCTAGAACCTAATATAAGTGTGAGAATGCTAATAGAGAGGATGCCGCTGTGAGAACCTATGAGGTAGTGAGACGCGAATAGAGAGGCGCGTTAGAACCTAATAGAGGTGTGAGAACGCTAATAGAGAGGATGCTAGAACCTAATATAGGTGTGTGAGAATGCTAATAAAGAGGATGCTAGAACCTAATAAAGGTGTGAGAATGCTAATAGAGAGGATGCTAGAACCTAATAAAGGTGTGAGAATGCTAATAGAGAGGATGCTAGAACCTAACAGAGGTCCCTACACGTCTCTGTATATGATAAATGATAGATTTAGAATGATATGGACCATATTTATTGATATTAGTGGGGTAATGAGAAGCACCATGATGAGAAGTCTCATATTTCCAGCTTCAGATCATTTTCTGTGGATTCAGGGTTTAAAGACAGGCAGCGTAATCAATGGGATGTGCAAACGAAAGGCGGCTCTGTATATCCACGGCCTCCATTGTTTTACCTATTATACTGGAAGGGCTTAAAACATCAAGAAAAGCAATCAGCTTGTCACAGGAAGCAAAAGAACAATGGAAATGAAGGCTAACGCTGCTAGGGACTCGTCATCTGTCAAAGAGAAGACAAAAGTGCAAGATACTAAAGGGTGGTAGCTTTGTGAAATGGACTGGTAACTAATCAGCCCGTCACACAAAACCCTTCTTTCCTTTAGACACAGCCTGCAAAGAGCCCAGCAGCACCTCAGATTCCAGATGTCAAGACCATCTGAAACAATCTAGGAAAACCACCTGGGACAACAAAAACTGGAACTTTAGCAACCCACATGCGACACCCCAAGCAATCGTTCCATTCGGCGTGTGGTGTCTCGCCCTCTGCCTGTGCTGTCATGTAAACAATGGGAGTGCCGAGGTCATACAAAAGTGGATTTTTGTTTTGGGAAGAGTCATCTCTGAGCACTCCATGACAGTCTGGAACAACCACCACTGCAGTCTTTGGCGACAATGAAACACCACGCAGGACTACATGCAAACAGGACGTTTACACGCGGACCGTCCTTAACACCACGTTCACCGTCACCAAAAGACTGCAAGTGGTGTCGTACCCAGACTGTCATGGAGTGTACGCAGAAACGGCAGCGGTGTCATCATTCAGTTGGAAACAACCTCGGGGACACTATTAACATCAATCCTTAGCAGCCCACATGCGGACAACCTCAGCACCAGCACCAGCTTAGTAGCCACCCGATATTCAAAGTGTGGTCTGTCTTGGCCATTTGGCTGCTACTGTCGAATAGAACATGGGAGGGTTGGCCATGCATCAAAGTTGACTGTGCAAACGAAGCTTTTAGGAGCTTAAGAGTAATCTCTGAGTCAGGTCTATGACAGGTCAGGCACGACAACTAATGTGGTCTTTGGAAAATGCCTGATGTGACGCTAAGAGCAGTTGTTAAGGCAAACTAGTCTGCGACAATGCAGTCAGCCGCGTTGCCAATGGTGCTGGCACTAACAGGGAACGACTCGATGGAGGGCATCACTACTCGCTACACATTCAGGAAAGCACCTAGATTCATAGCCACGGCCAAGAAAGACTTAGAAACCCTACCTGGGACACATATAACATCCACCTTAGCAGCCACATGGGACACATGCTCAGCACCACCTTAGTAGCCACCTGATATGCTCAATACGTGGTGTCTCGCCACTGGGCTGTGCTGTACGATATACATGGGGGGCCGTTACTTGGCCATGCAAAGTGGCTGTGCAAAGAGGCTTTCAGGAGGTGCCTGGTAAGGAGAGACACCCGTGGGTGTAGTGCATGCGCAATGTTCTTCGACTTTGGTGCCCGAAGTGGGCCTGGAGAGGCACGGCACAGGAATGGTGAAGAATAAACACCATGGTGAGGTTTGGCTGGAGGACACTGAAAGGGGCAGCGGTCAGTAGCGAGGACGCCTAGTGCGAAAATGAGCTGGGCATTGAGGATGCCTCGTTGTGGCAGCGTCGAGGGACACCTGCATGGTGGACCAGCAGTGAGGCCCTGTCAGTAGAGCAGCGAGGCAGCCTGGTGGCACAGACAGACGCTACAACGGGTTTTGCATGTCAGCCCAACTTGCAGTTTGCTGAGAAGCAGGATTCCACTACCACAGAGACACTACACGCCTCTGTCCATCCCGTAAAGGCGGAAAACAGAGGGGTATATGTTATCTGCTCTCTCGGCTGGCTGTACCTATCGTTACCTGTCTGAGCATTGACATGCGCTCAATACCCAGCCAATCGATATCTGCACTCGGTGGACACTCAGCTGAAGCCTCTGATGATTTAATTCACCGAATAACTCTTCTGACTCCGGCTACGTAGAAAAACAGGAGCTCAATAACTCAGTTGCAGTCAGTCAGCAGTAGAGTCAATATGGACTGTTATTCCAGCTCTCGCCCATTATTCCAGAAGTCTCGGAACCTTCGGATACTCGAAGTCTATGAAATCAATCAGCTTCAGATATGCCAGTTTATGTTATCTCATCTTCACCACCGTCGGCCAGACTGCTCCGAAAAACAGGCTCCTGTGTTTCACATGCACCAGTTCTCTACAGGACCTTCTCACAAACTCAGAGCAGGCTTCTATGGGACTCCATTCGGACACTGCAAAAACAACAACACCGTACCCAGGTAGAAATGTCGGACGTCGAACACTCAGCATGCAGCACACAGGCGAACAGGCTCCGGACGGTCTAGACCGACCACCAGTAGAGAGGATTGTTTGATCCGCTGACAAGCACAAGCAGCCCCCAGAGTTTTCTCGTCCACCATCCAGCCACAGGTGGCACCTTCATTACACCCCACTGTCTCCGACCGGATCATTTCCAGGAGCTCAGCAGAAATTTGGGGTCACTGTGCCCATTCCATGTCCACTGCCCTATTGACAGGCCAGCCACCGCCACCTTCGTCTGCACTGGTGTTATTGTTAATGAGGAAAACCTGGAATCTGGACCCTGGATCTTCGGCGACGAAGGCAGGTTCTGTTGGCGATCCGATTGATGGCCGGTACCAATCCTGCCGGTGCTGTGGAGTGCACGCACCTGCCCCTAACAGCTGGCCTGCATGACACAGGGACCCACGCATAACAAACAGTCTGCAACAGCAGAGTAGGCGATTACGAGGGACCACAACCAGCTCAGCGATATGTGCAGGACGTCCTACGGTCCACATTGTGTCGCCTCTTCCCTGTGGCATTCGATAGCAGGATTAGCGCTCGCCCACACACTGGGCAAGGGGTTTCCCAGGAAGGTGTCCCGCTGGTAGGGCCACACTTCCTTGTCTCCTGACCGGTCACCAGATTTACTTTCAGTCGTTGGCATTTCTGAGGGCGTAACGGCTTGGAAACGCCAGACTTTGGAGACCTACGAGGTGTGCAGAGATGGCAGTTTCACTAACCGACCCATACTAAAACAATGAAAGAAACTTCACCACCGGGGTACAAACACTGCGCCAAAAGAAAATAATTCATTCTAATATGATATCACACTCTACCACCAAGAAGCAGAATTGACCTGATGCCAGAGTGAGGGATATGAACTACGACGGACTGTTCAAAATGAGCGAAGGCTCAAGGGGGACCTAAAAAACTCGGAAAGTGATTTGCAGATGCCAGAGACTTGGAGCGTATGTTCTGCCAAAACGGAAAGGAATCTCCTGTTTAATTCCGCTTCTTCCAGAAGAATACCACCATTCAATCAAACGCAAACGAAAAATACTGCCAGTTTTCCAGCTCCAAGCTTCTCTGAAACCGATAGAACAGAGAGACAGGTAGGGATAAAGAAGAAGACGGGAATTACCATTCCGGTAATTCAGGGAAGACTACCAGGAACGGGAGGCTGATATATAAGACAAGACTCATGCTTAAATGAGAGCCTGATGTTCTCGGGTTTTCATATAGTTATTTTTAATAGTTATATAGTGTGTGTTAGACAGACATCAGAAATTTTATGCGAAACTGAAACTTTAAATCCTTATAAGAACAAGACAAGATGCGTGTCATCCCTTACCCCCCGCCAGAATTAGGCATGACAAGATTCCCGGATTTCAGGAATTCACAGGTCAGGAACATGAAGTGCAAAGGCTAAGCCTCTGCCCGGGTGGACCCCTCTTCTGACTCATTGTATGCCCCTGCCAGTAGTATAACATGCAATTCTCCACAAGCCATCATAAAGGCAATACTCTAGTATCACACTCTGTCATCTTATCAGCTCCACAGACCAAAAGGACACTGCTGTAGGTCAGACTGAGTCCCTCTGTTCTTGGTACTGTATTACCCCGCCTTCATGGTCAGGACCCCACAGGGACCACCACAGAGCAGGAATACGTGGGTGGTGGATCACTCTCATCATCATGAACACAGTCACCGCACCAAAGACTGCAAGGTATGGTGGCGTACAACGTATGGAGTGACTCAGAATGGCAGGTGTCTCCAGTGCGGTCCGGTTAGTCTTGGTGGAGACCCAAAAGAATCAGATCGGTTGGGGCAAGTGGTCTACTAGTATAACTTTTTCAGTTCAGGTAAGGCTGTGTCATCCTCCCCCTCCTCATTCATTATCTTTTCCTTATTTATTTATTACCTTCTTCACCTCTCTTCTTTTCTTTTATCCCATCTATCCCCCTCTCCCTCCCTTTCCCCTCTCCCCCTCCCTCCTATTTTCCCTCTC